>JAVQKC010152707.1:0-12095 GCA_036025475.1 Philypnodon macrostomus
CTCTCTCACAGTGGACATGCACCTACGATGAAAATTCCAGAGCCCTCCATGACTTCTAAGTGGGAGAAATAGCAAAATAGCAAGGTGTTCAAATACTTGTTTTCTTCACTGTATAAGGCGCCCCGGATTATAAGGCACACTGTTGGTTTTTGAGAAAATTGAAGGTTTTTAAGTGTGCCTTATAGTGCGGAAAATGCGGTAAATGATTCTCTCTCTACTGTCAAGAACATATGAGCACTACTGTTGTACACTGGAAAATGCTAAACTGTATACATCAGTGGTGTCCAAAGTGAGGCCTGGGGAACATTTATGGCTCCTGACAAAGATTTCCTGTGGCCCTTTTTACTTCAAATATAAAATGCATGGTTATTGACCCTTCAGCAAAACCTCTTTGTACCTTTGTACTGTCCTGTGTCCCTTGGTTGCTGTTATTGCCATTTGCCATTCAATGAATTATAATGGTTTGGTTAGTAGATGGAAAATATAAGTTACTCAAAAAAGGCCCTTGAATATTTCTGGTCTCCTGGTATATATAACTTGAGCTTTATACAAAAAGTAAATCAAGGTATTTTTCTATTATTATGCTTTTTGTTCAGAGGTAACCTATATAGTATGTTTATGTCATCTCTGAAAAGCTGCATGGAGGCTCTGGTTACATTCCTGAAAGAACACACTCACTGGACCACAACAGATGATGTAACAATTTTCCAATCATGCCTCTGAAAGAAACACATGCTTAGGTAATGTTCCTTAAGAGTATAGGGCTTAGTCACAAATTAGTTTTGATTCAGGTCTACTTTACCACAAGCAATTAATAGGCTATATTACATTTGTTGTTGCCTTGCAAGAGTTATGTTATGCAACCACATCTATGGAAACATTTACAATATTATTTCTACTGCACATTTTGAACTGGACCGGTGCTGAGACCAGTTTGTTCTCAATAAGGGTCGCTCAGCTAGGGCCAAACAAGGCTGGTCAGGTCTGTGCACTGACCTTCATCAAGTCTTTAATAGCAATGTTTTTACATGAGGCTAATAAAAATGAATTGGTCGGCAATACATTTAAAGGATCGGGTTCAGGTCGGGTCGGGTCGGCAAATCTAAGCCCAGTTTTTCAGGTCAAGTGGCTCGGGCCGACCCACGCTACACTACTATGTACACTTCATCATAGAGTATGCCACTTGTTTTAATTGTAGAACTGTAAATATAGGCATTCACTAATTTGATGACAATGATAGTACATTCTTGAATCTTCAGTGATAATGGGTAATTATGTTTCGGACATTCAGAAACTAAATACCTCTTGAAATTAATTGCTAGTCTGCATACTTGGAGCAAGCCCATGGTTGGATGTACAAAAAGCCTGTATCGCTAGCCTTTATCTTCCCATATAATTTTTTTTGCAGTGGATCCAAGCTGACCACAGTCTGCTCTTCAGTCATGTATGTTGTTAGGGGTATTTCCCATCATGCCTCAGCTGTGCGGGTCAGCTGTGAGGCCTGCAGCGGGGGTCAGGGGTCGAGCTCTTTAAAGCGAACAGTGACTCAGCATTTTGTGTTTTTCACTTTGAGCTGTTTGTGCATCAGCTTTAGTTATCCTCACAGTAAACATATAATAATGCTGATGACATAAAAACCACAGAGGACAGGTTTAATCCTGATTTGTGAGCTACAGACCCATTTTGAAGTTAAAATTATTCGGGAAAAAAAATCTCAAAATGCTTTTAGAGGTTCATGGTTTACTTTGAATTTGAGTTTTACTAAGGAGAAATTGTGTACACTGTAGACCAGGGATCTCAACTCAAACTCAAGCAGAGTCTGGGTGAGGCTGGGCCGCATCAGGTTTTAAGAGAAGCTTTGTTAAAAAATTCCAATCTTCTCAAATGTCTTTATTTTTTTAACACAAAATACGATGAAAAATAAATAAACAAATTAAGAATTAATGAGAAAATAAAAAAAACAATCAGTAATAAAAATAAAAGTAATAAAATAAAAATCATTAGACTTTATTATGTGGTTTCTTCAGTCTTCTATATCTGCTGTATTCAGATTCAAATGTCTGTATTAACAGTTCTTTAACCTTCTTCTGAACATGAATTGTCCTGAACATGAAACATTGAAGAACATGAACTGTTCTTCTGAACATGAACTGTTCTTCTGAACTTCTCTTGCCTACTACTTCTTGCTAGAAACCTGGCAGCGGTTCTTCTCGTATAGCCGAGCTACAATTGGCCTGAGGGATGAAGCAGGTGAGACTTTCAGGTGTTGCTGTTGTATGGAAGTTTCAATTGAGCGTTTCAAGCTGACGTGAGAGCTGATCGTAGCTCCCGCTCACGTCCACATTTCCTCATGCGCACGGTTTTCAGACGCATGTTTGTTTGTAGAAATATCAAACTTGCGGGATGCACTAACATTAAACTTTCATATTAAGGCAGGGGCCACAAACTATCGTCTGCAATTGGCCTGCGGGCCGCGAGTTTGAGACCCCTGCTGTAGACAAATAGACAACAATAACACACAACATACCCCCGTGCCATATCCAACCAAAAACATGGCATTTCACACAGTATCTTCACATTCAGATTGTCAATAACCAGTTTCATTGACAAACAAGTTTTTGTATGTGTTCCTATATCGTCTATCAGATTTCAATACATGTGAAGAGTCTGTTAAGATCTTACAAGCCTGTCTCACAGCCGACTTCTGGGGTCATACTCCCATGATCTCACCTGCTAGTTTGACTACAACAAGTTTTTTATTCATTAACTCTTACACTGGTTAAGGCAATAGTCATACATGCCCTGAGGCAGACGTGATGTGGCAGCCATACCATCTATTACAATAACCACACTGGAAAATTTGACCAAATAAACGTACTTGAAATAACTTTAAATATGTGCTTAATGGACTATTGCATTTCATTGTAGGAGTGTTTTTAATTACTGAGTTTCATGTTCTGGAAAGTGATGATGTCATACCCTCAGATGAGAAGCAGGGGCCACAATTCTGTATTAACTCTATGGGATTTTTATAAGAAATATTTCTCAAAAAATCCACAAATGTTGAATCTGATCATTTTTGATCAGTGACAAGGTCCATAACCCCCCTGTATATATCCAACCACACACAACATCTACAGATTAACAACAGTCACTTTCCTGCCCCCATCTTCCATTAACATGTATAGGGCTATAGAATGTTGTGACCTGCAACCCAGCAATAACTACCCAATGTTAAACTGTAAAAAAAATAAATAAAAAATGTTTTAAAGAAAAGCAGTGTCTTTTTCAAGGACAAAACAAAGATGGTTATTGCAGACATGATGATTACTCCTTCCATTTAACACTGCCTATACATCTGTTTTAATTAGAGCTCACCTTTCCCTGGTGCGGCCCTCGGGGGACCCTCAAGTGTCTGCCCCGAAGCCCATGGAGTAATAAAGACATAACATCACAAACAGCCACGTACTAAAGTAGCATGCGTATAAGAATTAGGATTATTACCAGGCCAGTCCAGGGACTCTATTACACACTTGATAATCTCCTTTTATTAAACAATCTGGACATATACGATCACATATGCAGCTGTGGCGGTTAAATGCTGATAGATTGACAGTGTATAATGACATATGGGTGTAAGCTTCAGAAAAGATTAGACAACAGTGCCACACATGTTAAGAAAATCTTCAGCATATCTTCAGCATGGCAATATAAACGCAAATTAATATCAAAGTTAGCGGAATTTTATGTTACTTAATAGATCCTTCTGGTGTTCGATGTGGTTCCACGAAATTAGGCGTATTGCAACACATTTTCTAGGGCAATTAGCATTAGCCTCCAAATATAGCAAACCCTAACTAAACAAGCAGGTTTGAGCTCCGCAAATAATGTCTGAGCATGGTTAGTAAACAGTACAGTAACTGTTTTGATGTTTGATTTTTAAGTTGCATTTAGCATTAGCATTGAGCTAAAGGGTAAATGATAGTGGTTTCAAGATTTTCCAAATTTAACTGGACAAGTACTGCTCAGATTTAATGGATTATTTAGGACTAATCTGATTTTTAGTTAACTTTAGTTAGCTGATCTTGGTGCTAATAATTCAACATGCATCAACAACAACCATTCATTTTTGCTGAAAATGTCTCGTTGAATGATTTTTGTCTGCTACCCTATTCAGTGAATGAAAAGGAACATTATCCTAACTATGCTTGCTTTTTAAACCAATTTTGGTCACCTCTAGAGCACTGCACTTTCTCCAACTTCCAAAAAACATTATGTGACTAAAAGAAAATGTTTTCAATACAAACGTTACTGGTGCTATACAAAATATGTTGGATAAAAGAATGAAAGCAGACTCGATGCCGATTGGTCAGTACTTCCTGGATAAGGAGGGGCAAGGGAGGGAGGAGGGGATAAGGAGGAACCAGGCATTTAGAGCTCACAGAGAGGTAATACGAGATAATATATTACTCAAACACACGTGAATGAAGAAAAGCACCATGCCAGGGATGTTTTTGATGAGGGAAAAACATTAGATAAATTTTGCATCTAAAGGTTGAACAGCCTCATTTTAAAGATTTAGCCCAATAACAGAGGCCCCAGTCTCTCTGTTGTGCACACACAGACTCCACTTCCTGGTATCCTGTTTACTCTATTCTCCAAAGACAAGCTCATATCCACTCTGGGATTTGTGACTAAAAATAGATTTCAACATTCAGTCAGCCTGAACTTAAGCAAAAAAGTGTCCCCAAACCAAACAGGTTAGCACCGCAGACATGAGTCAAAATGAGACACCGACAACAGGTTTAACGTATTAAGAATATTGATTGTCTTCTGTTTTTTTGTCTGAGTAACGTATAAAAACAATGCTTACTGCGCTAAATCAATATCAATTATTTAGAAGTAGCTTTTCCTGCAGTGTGAAATGTAGTAATAAATAGGTTAGCAGAATATTATTTTTTAATAGGGAAATGTGTTCAAATTGATGTGAGAAACCGTATTCTGTGTGTGCTCCTGAAATGAATCGCTGTAGAGAGCCATGAATCTATGATACTGCTCAGCTAACAAAGCCCCAAACGTCCAGTAAAATACATCATCAACATTCATATTATCATCATGTTGTGTACCCACTGGGCCAGTCCCAAGCCCATATAAAAAGAGATGTTTTTGTCAGGAAGGGCATCTGATGTAAAACCTACGAAAAAAACATGACAGCACACTAATTGGCATCATTTTCTGGATTGTGACTTAAATGTAAAGAATATTTTATTGATCCCCGTAGTGAAATTTGTCCACTGCATTTGACCCATTGTTCAGTGACACTGGGGCAACCTTAAAGGAGCGGTGGGATAATGCAGTGCAGAGCCCGGGAACTGGAGATTCCAGATCTTAAAGCTGCATTACGCGATTTTGTGAAACTGTCCATAAACTGTCTGAGTTTAAATTATGCCTTCCCAAACCCCTCCCACTCTCTCACACACACAGCATGCACTGCCTAATATGCGTTCACAAACCAGGAAGAATAACGAGCATCGGTCTGGAGTTGACTTTTAATACTATGAACAAAAATCAAATAGCTGTGAATAAAGTTTGTGATAGATGATTCCTGATAGATTCTAGTTCTGGATAGATAATGAATGTATCGACCAATCAGAGCGCTCCTGTCCTGTAGAAGTGTGTGACTGATTAGCAGTTATGTTCCAAAAACACAATACAGCCCACAGAGGGTCTCAAAGTTTTTGGTCAGGATTTGGAAGATTGCCCCATTGTGTATATTTTAGGTTGATGTTAATAGATATAAATATTGCTATAGTAAAAACTGATGTTAGAAAAAGCCCACCAGTTGACACAATATCCCAAGAATTGACCTAACATCCATGAACTGAGTGGCCCAACAAACCAAATCTAATGTCCATGAATGGCAGCAGGAGACTGTGTGCTTACTGAGGGAGCGAGCTTTGGCAAACACTATCACGCCTCATATCCTGGGCTTTAAGGAGAAGAACTGCATTATTTCTCCGTCCGGGGCCGGGCTAAGAGCATTATCCCCCGGTCAATAGAGTTGTGTCTTCAAATACACACACCCCCAATACACACACAGACACACAAGAATGGAGGGGTAGGGTTGGGTGGGGGTGAGGGGGGTGAGGGGGGTGAGGGGGTGAGGGGGGCGAGCGATTAGCCACCGCTAGCTTCCTGTTTCAAGGTCAAACGCAGCTTATACCTGAAGCACAGCTGCTGAGGCGAGATAGAGCCTTCTCTCCGCTGCTGAATTTCAAACGTTTGCTAGTTTCAAAAGGCTTGTGTGTTCCCCTTTTAGGCTTCCGAATCAAAGAGGAACTCGGCAGACAATACAACACAAGCTTCCTTCTGACATTGGCGGGGCATCCAGGCTGTGCGGCAAAAACGCTTTCACGGTTTTGATCACATTAGTATTTAAAGGTTCTTTTGAGCACTATGTTTCCTTTTCTCCCATCAAGAATGAACATACAATCAACTGAGGGATGCCCATACTAATATAGGTTTGGTATAATCTGCCATAACAATAATGATAACAGATTATATTTATTTTGAGCTCAAGGTATAGTTCATTTTCTCCACAGTGGTGGTGGTAAGCTTCTTCCATAGACACAGGTGCCCTGGGGCAGACTGACAAAAATGTGGAAGCCATACCACAACACCACAATAATAATAATAATGCATTGGTTTTATATAGTGCTTTTTCTCAAGACTCAAAGATGCTTTACAATTACATTATTCATTCACTCACTCCTCAGTTACACCCGGTGGTGGTAAGATACATCTGTGGCCCCTGGGGCACACTGACAGAGGCGTGGCTGCCATTCTGCACCTACGGCCCCTCCGCCCACCACCAAACACCGATCACACAACCACATTCACTCATAGGCAATGTGGGTTAAGTGTCTTGCCCAAGGACACAACAACAGTATACGCTCTGGCGGGGATTAGAACCAGCTACCATCTGCTGCCACTATCACTCACAATTTCTAATCATCACCAAACACGCCACAAGCACACTGACAGTTTTATATATTCAGGCACTATGAGCTGGTTGGACCTGAACCTGAACCTGAAGACTAAAAATGTAACCGTATTGTCTCCTCCCATTGCAGAATTCTAGCTTTTCCTCTCTCTTATCTTTTGTTAGTTGAGGTTATTGAGCTTGCATATTGTAGCCTGCAATTGTAAGAACGTGTAATGTGATCATGCCGGTGTTTGTATTGAAACATAATCCAAAATCCATATTTTGTACAAGATTCACGTTCCAAAAAAATCAATAAATCAATTTCTCGCCACCTTAAGGCAGTATACTCTAACCACTGTCCTTTGGGAATACATTTGAGCTGTTAACTTTCCCTATGTATGCCTCAATGCTATAGGTCAGACATTAGTGAACAGTATTTAATGAATATGGGGGAAAAAAAACTAAATGAAACAGAACTTGATTGTCGTAAATATTTTTGAGTGTGCTACATTCGGAAAAATAGCCTTACAGATTAAAGGACACTCAAAAAATACTGAGTCGTGAGTGTTTTGAAAGTGGATAGTTTTCAGGATAACAATAATCTCAATTTACTTAACACTTTTCAATGTACCCAAAGAATTTTCCAATTATTTTCATTCACTACTGGTGGTAAAAAAAACAAAAAAACATCTGTAGCCACAGGTGCCCTGGGACAGAGACCGCATCGAGCCTTAGGCCTTTCCGACCATCACCAAACTCACTATGACAATCACAATAATAGAATCTTACATTTAGCAAAGGTAGATGAAGACACAAAGATTGAGTCCAATGTATTCTTCCATTCAGCAAAGGTAGATGAAGTGTCTTGCCCAAAGGCACAAAGATTGAACCACCAACTTTCCCTAGCACCAACATTCCTACCATCTTAGTCCAATGTATTCTTCCATTCAGCAAAGGTAGATGAAGTGTCTTGCCCAAGGACACAAAGATTGAACCACCAACTTTCCCTAGCACCAAGGACAAAATCTAATGCTCTAAAAGCCCAGTTTAACCTTTTTTAAACGTTTTTCTTGATCTAGTCTTGACCTCGTTCCGACCCTGGGCGTGTCTCCGTCACCAGACACTGCACTCAGACCCTCTCAATATTTAATGAAGCCAGCGGTTTTGTAGCTTTTAATGGTGCACTTTTCTGCTGACATATCTGCGCCCTGACCCCCTCCGAAAAAACAAAAACAAAAAAAAACAGCCCGGCTTTTACCACTCCCGGACTGGCTCTCCGCTGTGACTAGAGCCTGAAATTACAAAAAGGAAGTCGGCGTTTAGCTTCCATTTAGGACCAGCGTGAAGCTTTTGAGACAGAGAACCAGACAAACTGTGTGTGTTTGGGATTTTAAAAGCAATGGGACTGACTGGAGAAAATGTGTCTTTGGCAATCGACTTGGAAAGAAGACAACGTTTTATTAGCTATTTTTATACTGATAAATGATGATGGGGGATGTATTTACTTACTATCTATCTATCTATCTATCTATCTATCTATCTATCTATCTATTTATTTGTCACTAGTCAGAATAAAAAAAATAGTCATTCACCCTCTGCATCATTTAGTTTCTTGTGTTGAGTTTTAGTTTCTCATTCTCATTTCTCGCTTTGGCCAAAAACTTTAAACACTTTCTCTCAGTTGATGAAATATTGAAATACGCTTTTCAAGACCTCAATGTAGTCCAATTCTCTCCACAATAACACAAGTTGGTGGTAAGATACCTCTCTTGCCACAGTTGCCCTGGGACAGACTTACACAGTGTGTGGCAGACATACCACAGCACCAACCTCTTAAGTAATACACAATCACATGCATTAATCCTTTCAATGCAGGTAAAGTGTGTTGCTCAAGGATACAACATCCATATAAAGTGGTTGAAGTGGGCGTTGAACTACCAACTTTGATGATTTGATTGTTTTCAAAACTGAAATTCTGATTTTGAAAAAAGTCCTAACGCGAATGTCTAGTCTGAATATTATTTTAAATCAATTTCTAGATGTTTGTCTGAGTGGTGTTGCCATAGCCAGGATGAATTATGACAAACTACACACGCATTTTTGACTCATCATGTGATGTAAAACTGGGTATATTCTTGTTTTCTGAGGAATAGCTTGACCCATGTGTTGTGTCAAAGGCTTAATCATCAATACTTTTTTTTTTTTACACTTATTTAATTCTAAATGGAGGGCTGTATCAGGAGTTAGTCTTGGTCTTGGAGCTGGTTGCTATAGAGACGGCTCTATGCTCTTTTAAGAAACAGCTTGTACAACAGTAAGGGGTTGCTGCTATTGAAAATCATTGGAATTACAACCATATACACCCAGTGAATATGCACTCAATAAAGTCATATTTGTTTTTCCTGAGTCAGAATTGGTTAAAAAGTAAAGTTGCAATTTACAATTAGATTACTAAAGGTTACAAAAAACTGCTTTTCTATTTGCATCTATACATTGCAGTAATAAAGTCAGCCAGTCGGGGGCGCACACACTTAGCCTGCATTTTTGCTGTATTTATGGACCCATCCAGCCTGCTGTCCAGACATACACCCAGGTTTATAATTGGACTCTAAATCAATATTTCCCCACTGATAGACTAGTGGCTTATCTAACCCTAATAAGCAGGTTGAAGGACTTATGAGAAGATGCCTATTGGGCTTTTTCAAAAACTCAAAAATTCTGAGTAGCGAACAGTGCAAACAGAGACAAGGTTATTGAATGGGAACAATGTATTTTTTTTTGTTCTCTTGCCATTTTGTAAAAATCTGTTGAAACGCAAGTCGTGAACCTGACCCTACAGACATGTATGTGTTTTTTTTTCTTTATCAAGTGATACAAGGGGAGGTGAAGAAAGCTTCATTCACCCCACAAAAACTCATTTAGCCATCACACTGACTTTAAAGCTGCTTCAGAACTCTACCACTGTCTCACAAATAAAGCACACACCGCCTTGTATGTACACAAACCAGGATGCATGAGAATATTTAGCAGCAGCCTGGAGTTGGCTTTTAACACTTCAAACTCAAAAATAAAAAGAGCTGTGAATAAACTTTTGAAATAAAACATCTTCTCCTTCACATTATTCCTGATTCAGATTCTCCTGTTCTGTGGAAGTGAGTCACTGCATGGTTAGAAAAACATAACACAGACTCTAAAACAAAACTCTTTTAGGGTCTGTTGAAATGTAATAATGGCCAATAATGTAATAAATGCCTATAATGTAACAATTGTGGTATTTTTTATGTAATAAAGCCAATAATCTAATAACCTACCAATAATGTAATAACAATTTAGTTATTACATTATTACATGGGTGATTCTGATTCACCGTCGTATTATATGGGTGGTTATTATTAACCTGGAATAAAAAATGTCTTTTGATAATGTAATAAGTTATTACATTATTAGTTGGTTATTACATTATTAAACTTGAATTAAAAATGGTCTTTGATAATGTATTGTTATATGTTATTACATTATCTGCAATTTTTTATTACATTATTGGCTCAAAAACTATTATAGGCAGGTATTACATTATTGGCCATTATTACATAATCGGTTACAACAGGGTCTAAAAGTCTCATTGTTTTCTGAGATCACTTCTGTTGTGCTTTATCACTGAATAAGTATTTTGCTAAAAAAAAAAAATCAGGTAGTGCAGCATGAGTGAGCAAGTCTTACCTGATTGGTGGACAGAGGAGCATTGTGGGATATGAAGAGCTGAACCAGGACATGCAACGTGGAGGTGACCAGTCCGGCGAGAATGGCCCAAGTCAAAGGCAGTGGCAGCATGCTGTAGGTGGCAAACAGCGTGAACAGCACATAGCCCACCCCGTCGCCCAATAGTCCGTATCCCAGCCCGGCCGCGAGGATCTGTGTTGTCATGACGACCCAGGTGACCACGCCACTGTACTGCAGGTAGCTGTGGGAGGTGGCGTCTTTGCGCACCACCACTAAGGCACAAACCACCACCTCGATGCCCGTGAAGAAGCCCAACAGCGCCCCCTTGACCGGGTCCATGCGCGACGAGGCCAGGGTGAGGTGGAGCACCAGCAGGGTCAGTTTGGTCACCACGTCCAGAAGGTTCATCACCACTACAGACTTACGCCGCTGGCCCAGGAAGTAGCGCTGGTAGAGGCGCTCCAGATCCCGGGACTTGAAGGCGTTCCGCAGAGTGGGGAAAATGACACCGCGGTACGAGTAGCCCCAGTTCAAAAAGAAGTCAGAGTTACTGGGAGCACAGTCGATCTGCAGGAAACCCAGGTCTGAAGTCCGCTCGGGGAAGACCTGTGGGAACATGCAGGAAAAAAGGAATCAAGAATCAACAAATGACTGCATTCATCTTCTTCCACTTTTCACATTAGAAGTAGCGGGTAACTGGATTGGACAATGGCCAACGGTTAGTCACAGGGCTGACACTGACCATTCACTCTTACATTCATTCACTTAGGGGCAATTTAGATTGACCAGTTACACAAACAGGCTATGTCTTTGGGCAGTGGAAGAAGGATTACCTGGAGAGAACCCATGGTAACACTGGGAGGACATCCAGACTCCACCTAGAGAGATCGAACCCACAATCTACAAATTCATACAGTATTTTAATGGGCTGGCCAGTTGTCCATAATGCAAATAGATAGAATAAACACTTCGATTTCTGTCCCGGGACAATTCAATTAACAGTTCAGATATTGAGAAAGGCATCTATTAGTGGTTTTAGCTACAAGAAAATAATGAATGCATTTATTCACACGCATCACATGTTGTAGACATACTGTATGTGAGAATGAAAAGAGGGAAAATCATCTGCTGGTTGGCACAAGGCCTTATGTTTCTCCCTTAGGGCCACATGAACTGAATAGGATGGCTTCATGTAATGCTCTGTTGATTGTTGGCCCATCCCTCTGCATTTAAAAGTAGTTTCATCTTACAATAAATAAAAAAAAAAAAAAATAAATAAATAAAATAAATAAATAAATAAATAAATAAATAAATAAATAAATAAATAAATAAATAAATAAATAAATAAATAAATAAATAAATAAATAAATAAATAAATGATAATAATAAA
>JAVQKC010152729.1:0-10939 GCA_036025475.1 Philypnodon macrostomus
AACTGGCAGCCACGCTTCTGTCAGTGTGCCCCAGGGCAGCTGTGGCTATACAAGTAGCTTACCACCACCGGGTGTGACTGTGGAGTGAATGAATAATGTAATGTAAAGCGTCTTTGAGTCTTGAGAAAAGTGCTGTATAAAACTAATGCATTTTTATTTTTTCTTTATTTTATTTTCTTTATTTTTTTTATTTTATTTTTTCTTTATTTTTTTTTTTCTTTATTTTTCTTTATTTTTATTTTTATTTTTTATTTATTTATTTATTCATTTTTTCATAGATGTGAATGGCCAACTTGGACTTTTATACACTACTAACTTTAAGGTTTCTAGAGAATGGTCCAAAACTGAGAAAAAATGCAATGAGCAGATGTTCTGTAGGGAGAAAATACATTGTTTATGGCAAAAGTCAGATGACAATGACCAGTTTGAGAACATAGAAAGATCTCTAAATCAACCTTAGGAAAAACACATGCTGGGGCCACTTTATTACATGGTGTACCTAATAAAGTGGCCAGTGAGTGTTCCCATGCGTGTGTGCATGTGACAGCGCAGGGATGTGTGTGTGACTGGACCTGCTCTGTCAGAAATAGGCCGGGTTAGGTTAGAAAATGTTTCATAAGCTCTCAGTGACCTCTTTCCTCTGTCTGTCTCTCTCCACTCACTCCGCCCAGCCTCACAACATGTACACAGAATAGTATTGTCTATACTGCATGCACACGGACACCTCGAAATCTAGTTATCGTTTTATGTTTTGGAAAGAATATAATTTAGTGCTACTTCTATTCCTGAAGATGAAAATGTTTGTATGTTAATAATACTGACTTTCATATGGGTAAAACAAACAGAACTGACAATTGTCGTGATATAAGTGATGCACATTGGCACTAAAATATAGGAGACTTGAATGTCCTCAGTTTAGAAGAAATTAAATAATTTTTTCTATTTTTTTAAACAATTTTCCTTCTCTATTTTCCCCCTCTATTTTCCCACTATATTTTCCCACTATAAAATATATATATTCCCTATAATACAATATTAAAATATGTTACCTTGAAATAAGCTTCAACAGTGCTTAATGTGAATGTGTGCGATTCATATGTTTGGTGATGGTCAGAGGCCAAAAGTGTAGAGCTGCCATGTGTCTGTCAGTCCGCCTCAGGGCAACTGAGGGCTGCTGAGGTAGTGACTATAGAGTGAATTACCAAACGGCTCTTGAAAAACAAATAAATAAATGCCGTTATTACTCTCAAACATGTTGCCTTCCATTAAATCAGCTTTGTCCAAGGATTCTGACCCACCAGTTAAACCACCAATCCAAATAATATCAACTTCCAGAATTGCAAAGTGCCATGATTGGCCCCTGGACCGCACTTTGGAGTAAATGAAATCCTTACAATATAAATAAAGGCCGGTTTGAGTCATCCTAAAACAAAAGGTATGTGTTGGGCTGATGAGTAACAGAGAGGTCGACAAACAGAGATATGGGAATAGAGAGAAAAGGCCGGTGGGGGTTGGCGGTGGTGGTGGGGGGTATGTGGCGGCGGTGGTGGGGGGGCACGAGGCGCGTACAGAGGCAGCCTGTGGTCCTCCTACAGCAGCAGCAGCAGCAGCGGCAGTAAAAATAGGGGAGAGGAAAAACAACGATGGCTGGAAAGATTAAATTCCTGCTCAAATAGGAAGGGCAGAGATGGGAATGCAGGGACTGGGGAGGCAATGGGAGACGTGGGTGCTGTCTACCTGAAGGTCCTCGGCTGGAAATACATTAAAAGCACAAACCCTAAAGGGCAAATATGGAAAAAAATATTCAGAAATGTTATTACTGACATTTTACGAGAGCTGCTCATATGTTGTGACGTCAGCTTTATCGTTTTCATACATGCAGACGTCCCCACTCACACTGAGAAGGTGTAGCCAACATCTGCAACCCAAACAATGACCCAAGTGTGCATAATGGTTTGGGCTGAATGGCTGAAACTGTGTGCTGCCAGTGACCGGGTAGAGAACATTAATAAGTGGCTCTGCGTTGAAGAGATGGGTAAAATAGCAAAAGTTCAGTTAAGCTAAATGCACATATGTACCTAAATGGGGGCCCCGCCAACAGCGTGGGAGTCTGCATGTCTTCTCCATGTTACTATGGGATCTCCCCAAGTACACTGACTTCTTCCTTCCGCTGTTTCTCTTTGTAAGTGCATCATAAAAAAACAATACACTCTATATATGATTAAAAAAGTCCATCTAATTCTAGGTCTATATGTGTATGTATTACTCTGCAGATTGTTAGGGGTTTATTCCAGAGGCTTAGGTTAATTGGCTCTGAAAAAGAGGTGGGTGTGTCTCCCCTCTATCACAACCTTATTTACATAGTTAAGCTGTAATTAGCCTAACGAAGCCCCTATCCCCATCGCACACACTCCCCCATCTCCGACAACAGGTTCGAGCTCAATCACCACCAAACCTGTATTTTTCATTACTCCAGCTCCCTCTCAGCGGCCTCCATTCACCCGTTCATGTCTAATTGAATAGCATCTTTGGCGGTGCCAATCAGTCAGTTTGTTGGATTCTTTCTATCAGAAGTCATTGAGGAGAGAAAGAGATGTGGCAGCCATTCCAGCACTCAGCAATCACTTCCTTCCTCCTTCCCCCTTCAGCGAGGTTTTTTCCTTCCCTGTAGCAGTGCAGCATTTGGAGCTAACATGCAAAGTCTGTGCTGCTCCGTGTCATAAGAATGTGGCTATATTTAAACCTATTGTTACCCAAGAGGACAAAATACAACAGGCAAATTCTGACTATTACTTTTACAGTTCCATTTCGAGAGTCGCTGCATTTTATTGATTTCGAATGATGATGACATTGTTTGATGATTTCATTAAAAAAAAATCAACAGGGATTATTGACACACCAATCAACCCTATAAAACACCTCTGTGCCTCAGAATGATCAGCGGGATACTCTGTTAAAAATGTGTGGCACAGACCGCACATATAAAGTGTGAAAACCGCTACATAAACACTATTAGAGACAGCTTTGCATCAGAAAAATCCCATGATGGCAGCCATGTTTGATTATCTATAATATAATAGTTAATATTACCATCACGAGAATTACTTTATATAAAAAAATATATGGCTTTACAAGAACTTATGCTAAATCAAGACTAATACCAAAGTAAATATTTTATACACGTCCTCATCTTTTGGTAAAATGGTGTATTTTGAAACATTGAATACATGCATTGAATATCTTGTTAACTAAATGACAGCATAAAGCATGAGAGGGTCCATTTTTGAAACAGACAGTACTATTGAGCTGCCACAATGAGCTATGTTAGCATGGGTGTTTGTATCTGTATGCATGCGGCAGCTCCCAGGGCTAAGTGGCTGGAGCCGGGCTGAGCAGCATCCATCATCTGCAACTCTCTGATGAATGTGTGTCCTGCTCCTGCACCGCACTGTGCTTCAGAACAAGGACCATATAGGACTGCACTGACAACAGGAGGATGGGACTGTCAAGAAAGGTATAGAGATAGTAGAAAGAAGTTAAATGACCTATAAGAGAAAAAAAATAAAATTAAAAAATTGGCTAAAAACAGAATTCAATGGTTCACAGATTTGTCATTTAAGGTACTCTTTATTGTCCTCGCAGGAAAATTTGACCCATCCCTCAGTGCCGTTGGGACAACTTATAAGGAGCATCCAGGAACACTTCTCCAGATCTTGAGCCCGAATCTTGGTCAGGATACCTTAGGATATTTTAGGTTGACCAGTACCTAGAGAACACACTTAGACTCCACTTAGAGCCCCAATGGACTCCAGGACTCAAACACAGGACTTTCTTGCAGTAAGGCCACAATGCTATAACCACGGTGCCACCATGCTGCCTTATTACATTATTATATAATATAATTTTTTACTAGATTTCACTAGCACAGACCTGATGGAACTAAACACAATTAAGTCATAAAGAAATGTAACATGGAGCAGTAAGTCAAATGTTAAAATATGAACAAACTAATTCAGTTGAGACAATATTCTGAATGTAAATTTAACCAGTTTGACCATAAATATTAGTTGTTATTATATATATATAAAAATAATATATATAATAACAATATAAATATAATATTATTTTTAACCATTTTTTAACCATTTTCCGAAGAAAACAAAAATTGAATATGATGGCAGCCAAACCTCTCAAAAAAGTTGGGCCTTAGACCTGGTTTAGTCCTGATTTATAAGCATGCTTTTGTTATGGTTTGGACACAGTTCAGTTCTGGTTTACTTAGTGACTTTGTTTAGACTGCAAGATTGATCCTATAACTGGCTTACATCTGAATAGTATAGCCCTTATTTCACATTAATAAACATACATATTATTAAACCTCAATACAGCCTCGTCTATGAAGCACGGTGATGGAGTAAACTAGTGGCCCAAAAGAGAATGTGAAGAGTGTCATGTGACTGGGGGCAGAGAGATGTGGGGATGTGGGACAGAACGGACCGAGATGGAGCGAAAGTGGGTCAGAGCAGAGGAAAGCCATAAGGAACAGACCAGGAAGAGATGAGCAAAAAGAGCAGCACAATCTCTGAGAATGTGTATATTTTTGGTATAGTTCTCTTCATTCTAAAACATCCCATTCAAAATATGCTCATAATAGATATTAAAAGTTTGTGATGAATTAGTGGCTCCAACTCTCCAAGTATCACTATAATGAGGGGATGGGCTATACTGTATATTAGATCACGATCCGACTATTAGTGTCTTCATATATCGGTTTTTATGAATCAGTAAAAATGACGGTGAAGGGTATAGAGCATAAATGAATGGACTGCAGGGGCACAATTCAACAATCTTCCCAGAACTATAGCATATTGTCACAGTTTTATGATTCAGTCTTTTATCGTTTTTATCTCACACCCCTAATTATAATGAAATAAATCAACCTAAATCAAGGGAAACCCAGACAAAAAGAGGACTAACCCAGGTCTAAACCATGAGGATGAGTGAGGACAAAAATGAGAAGAACTAAGCCGTGATACATTCAATAAAATCTTCAAAAGAAAACAAAACAATGTACCACCAGTCACAGCTACAGCCTAGCCCAAGGACTAATCGCCAACTCTTCTGGATGTACCCCGCCTTAGGCCCATAGCTGTTGTGGAGGAAGATGAGTGCACATATAAACATGGTCAAACAGGTTCCCTATGTGTAAGTGTATGTAAGTGAAACTGTTGGCCATAAATGTTACTGTTGTCAAAAATGAAAAATGGCTGACAGACCTGAATTGTGAGTAAAGCAGGAAGAGATAGTGTTGCCGCCACTGGTTCTAGATCAATACTGGAGTTATGATGAGACACTGATAGAGCCTGTGGTTAGGACCTATAGAATATATGTATATACAGTATATACTAAAGGCAGAGAATAAGGCCCCTCCAGAGAATGCAAACGCAAGGAAGTGGTTAAACAGGTAAACTTCTGTAATATAATAAATAAACTAGGCCTGTGCTGTCGTCCCCGACAGCAAGGTGTATATCGGCGAAACGGCCCCATACGTCTGCCCCATACGTCTGCCCCATACGTCTGCCCATAAGTCTGCCCCATACGTCTGCCCCATACGTCTGCTACAACTGTCACCAATGGGCACCTTAATCACTTTTTTGTTTATGTTCAGCAGGATTATTGGCTTAATAAAAGTGCATCAAAACATGAATTAGTGAATTACTTAATTGTCATTAATCGAAGATGTTCCAAACTCAATCCAGTTCTGCATCTTCACAATATGTACCTGTGTGCAACAGGAAAAAGATCCAGCAAAGACTTTTTGAGTTATTGCGTTCACAGTTTTGGCCCGTTATTAATTAATTACTTAATTAATATTCATCGAAGAAGTACCCAAGTCGATACAGTTCTGTGTCTTTATGGTATGCACCTGTGTGCAAATGTTGAAACTGATCCGGCAATTCTTTTTTGAGTTATCGTGTTCACAGCTAGGATCTGCAGACGCGGATGAACACCGACGTGATTCCATAATATCGGCGACACGCTGTTTTCGCCGATATAATTACAATTGCGTAGTACAAACACAGAGCTCACAAGTTTTAACTATAGGAACATTTACCTGTGCTCAGCGCTGGAAGACACACTTCTCTGTCGTGGTGCCTTAGTTTTGGGAGGATTCTCACTTTCACTCTTCTTTCTATTCTTCTTTGACACTTTCTGTTTTTCGTCTGAAGAGCTACTTAAAAAACAATAACAATGTTTATTAAAAAATGTATAAAATATTGGTAATTTTACTGATCAGAGGAAGATGATTTGTACGTTACATAATAATTAGCAAAACTGCAAAAACTGCAAATAAATTCAACACACCTGTCTTCTTCTGACTCCTCACTGTAAAATAAAATTATGAAAGGTCAGTTTCTCTCAAACTACTCATTAAAATATACATTAACTCTAATATACATTAACAGTATAAAACAACAGACAGAAGTTACCGTTTCTTTTTCTTCTTCTTAGATTTCTTCTTCTCTTTGCTCAGAGATGGAGAAGACTCATCATCTGAACTGTTGATAGAACAAAAACAAAAAAAACTGATAATGGAGCTATGGTATATAATTTGATCACAGTCCATATGGCTCTTGTATTCATCTTCAAATGAACAAGTTTTCACTTTCCAATTAATGGACATAAATTCTGTATATTGCCTTCTTCCAGTTTATGTTCGTTCCTGTTTTCAGTTTATAATTGTTCCTGTTGTCAGATCTCATTATGTTGTCTTACCTGTCTCTTTTTTTGTTCTTCTTTTTCTTCTTCCGACTTCGTTTCTTTGGAGGAGAGTCTGAGTCGTCTGAGTCTTCCACCAACCTGAAACAATAGAAACACATACAGCCCCACTGAAAAAAATGTGTCAGATTATGATAAATTACAACAGAACACCAGAGCCAATTTAAAGGTATTGACCATTTCAACATCTCCATTTCCATCTCTACTTTCTGATGGGCAATGTGAAGTTAGATTTTATGGCAAGGAAGCAGTGTGTTTTATAATGTTTTTATTATACATGTATATATATGTTATTTTATGGCATTTGATTTTCAGCTTTAACATTTACATTATCTGTTCGATAAGTTGACTAGAAGCCTCTACCTCTGTCTCACATTGAATTGTTTTAGCATGTCCAATATTTGTCAAAACCTTTTACTGTTGTGCTGCTGGACTCACTGATATTTCTGCTGCTGTAGTTTCTCTTTTTCCAGTCGCTCCTGATCCCTCTTCTCCTTTTCTTTTTCCTTACGATCGGCGTGAAACGAAGATCCATCTACATAATCGCTGGAGATCCCGAAGGCAGCACGGAGACGGTCATTCTTCTGTTGATTGGCGGCAGCCAGAGCATGAGTCTCTGTGATACTGAAGGAGACACGTACATTTAGATAATGGGGTGTGTTACCGGTGTCACTCTAGGTGTTGGTAATGTTTCTGTTTTTTTATTGTACTTACGTTGTTTTCTCATTTGATTTAGGAGCAGGCTCTTGTTTTTCCTGCAGCATCATACGAAAACTGTTCACTTTCTCTTCAATCTCTTCAGCAGAATACCTAACAAAAGAAAGAATGTACTTTAAGTGTTTGAGAAGTAGAATGTAGGACATGCACTAAGCATTTACAGTAGTGGGAAACAAGAAAGCCAACATCTCTGTAGCCATATTATTACAAAACTCCGCTCCAGACACATAAGCGTTTACATTGCTGAATAAAGTTGCCTTTACCCCTGCTCTTCCATCATGTCCTGTAGCTCAGCACATTTGACCTCGAGCTGCCGTTTGCGCTGGTGCTCCAAGATGTCTGCATTGGGCTGACGGTTCAGCTGACTCTCCAGTCGCTCACGCTCCTTATCATCGAGAGGGCGCTCCTCCCGCGGTCGCTTGGCCCGAAGGGTCGACAGGTTCCTCTGGACATATCCATTGGTCCCACTGCCGCGAGGAGTTGTCAAGCCAATACCATTGTACATAGCTCTGAAGATACACAAGAGTGTCAGTGACAAAATAGAAAGGGAATGCTGATAAGAAACAGAAAATAAGATACAATTGTGACATAAGACATAATATTTAATTTGAAGATTGAACGCCAAATAGTAACTGTGCCATTAAACCAGGCAGCCCATGATGTAAAATAGTAAATGTTTTTACTATTGCAAACGGATATTGAAAAACAAAACCACCTGCATTGTTATTATTAATAATATAAATGAACTTATAACAACAGAACAGCTTTCGTTTTAGAAATGTAGGGCACAACTGGAGACAGAGTATTGTTCTAGTTTAGTAGTGTTTTTTAATGTTGTATGGGGTTTGGATATTACTAATACATTACTACTAATACATCTGTAATAATAACACTTCAAATATTGAATCCATAATCAATCAACTAAAGATTCCAACTGTATGAAGATGGCGGCATTTCGAGGCGCATTAGAGCTCTCTTTCTATTGAAGAAGAATCATTATGGGTCGAAATGGCAAAGTGTTCCGTATGTCCTAACATTGTTGTTTAATCGTCCAACATAAAAAATGTTGGGGTGTTCACATATGTATTTCCCATAGGCTAGCTAAACACGTACTTTCAGAAAAAATCGGTCTCTTCAAAAGGCAACATAGACCAACAAAATCTATCCCAATATATATAATTACAGGATACCGCAAAATCCGCTACTTTTCATTCTAAATTTGTGATTTCAGGATTTCACGCTGTTGGGCCTTAACACTACTACTACTATAATGCGAACAGAACATTTTAGCTAACCCTGTTAGCAAATTAGCAGCTTCACTAACGTACAGAATACGTACCAGTGTTTTCTCCACCAAGAGAGAGTCGCCACAAGAACAAATCAGCAATCACACGTTCCCGGTGCTGGTTTAGTGTAACAATGTGACTTTGTATTTGCCTTAGACAGATAAAATAACGCAATTAATTCGGAGAGTTAGCCGTTTGCTGCTAGCTGCTGGTGTGTGTGGCCTGGCTTCAGCAAAGACAGAACGGCGTGAGAACGTGATGTCGTAGATCACGTAGTGGCAGTACGTCTCGATGCGTTGCGTTTGGGTGCCTCACAAACGCAGTAAAAACGCTCTTAAATGTATATTAGTGACCCTGTTTGAAAATACACCAGTTTTTAGAAGGTACAGTTAAGATAATATTATATTTGAAAATTATACAAGAAAAATAACAGGAAAAATACGCAAATCAACTACATGTCCCGAGATGCTCTGCGCTTTTTGTGACGCAGGTTTTTTAGAATAAAACATCCGTCCTGAGCTCGACCGTTAGTGACGCCGAGGTAGCAGCGAGACGAGTGGCTCAGCTCTGAGACATTACTTCGACAAATCAAACCGTCTCAGAAGAATTAGCCATGACTGAAGGCGACAATAAAAGCGCTAACATCCTGGTGAGTGTTCAATTAAGCGATATTGATAACAAACCCCACAATCGAAGTGGTGGACCGATGTGGGCGTGTTTTATCTATGGACATTTGCTAATAACCGCTTTTATGTTGAACCAGCTAGGTTCGATTTGTCTGGAGTCTCTAAAGCTATGCGTAAACCGTAGAGTTATCTGTAATCTCCTGTCCCCGAAAGCTGTTCTTTTCTATTTTACACTGGTGGCTTGTAGGTTTAGCACGATGTTAAGCTAGCTTAAAGCCACTCATCGTCGTTTTCCGTCAAGTTTAGCTTCATAGCAGGCTGCCCTCTTTAAACATGCCGCATCACGTTTTACTGTCTTTTTTTGTGTATACTTTCTTTGTTGGACTCACACTCACTGGAAACGTACTGTAGGTGATAATCACCAGATTACAACCAACGTTGGAAAATGACAAACTTTACGACAGCTCTTACTGCGGATGTTAGAGAAAGATAAATATTTCAATATTTTTCTGTTGCATTTGGAGATTTTATACATTTTATATATTCGTCAATCTCCGACTTCCGCAATTATGACTTCAATATGAAAGTTGTTGTTTTGTAAAAGCTTTTGGTCAAGTGGTAAAAGAACGAAGTGGTCGTTTTATAATGAAAGTATAACTTTAACACTTTATTTGCTTTAGGAACAAAATGATTTATCTTCACAGTTGGGATCTTTAAAATGTGTGTCCCCTGAAAAATAAGTTCGTACATAAACATTATTGAGTCAATAATGAATATTAATAAGTCAGAGCTATAGTCACCAAGTTTTTCACCTGCTGTGAATGTGAATTCCTGTAGTTACTGGACCTGGTTGACGAGTATGAGTAGTAACAGTTGTCTCTTGTGACTAGGCCCAGGAGACTTCACAGCTGGAGGAGCAGCTGCAGGGCTGGGGTGAGGTGATCCTGGCCGGAGACCGTGTACTGCGTTGGGAGAAGCCCTGGTTCCCCGGAGCTCTGATTGGTGCTATCTCTGTGCTCTTCCTGTGAGTCTTTATCTGCATCACATGCTCACACATATCTGGCATAACAACAGAATGGGTATTTGAAACAGGCAAGATTTTTCCTCACAGTGCATTCCTCTTTCATTGCAAATGCACACACCTAATCAATTTCTATTTATATGCTAGGCTGGGTTTCGGTTTATGCTGTTCCATTGTCGGCTATCAACTGGGGAATATTTTAATTGGTAACACGCCATGCGATTAATATACAAAATGTATGTAGATGCATCTTCACGTGGCCACACAAAAGCACTAACAATAAACAACTAGGCCTGTGCTGTCGTCCCGACAGCAAAGTGTATATCGGCGAAAACGACCCCATACGTCTGCCCCATACGTCGCCCCGTACGTCTGCTACAACTATTACCAACACCTTAATCACTTTTTTGATTTGTCTGGATGTTTGTGAAGAATGTTTTTGCCAAATTTAGAAAATTCCCTAAAGCTGCATTATTCTTTCAGTCTATAGGGGGCGCTATAGAGGTAAC
>JAVQKC010152739.1:0-11628 GCA_036025475.1 Philypnodon macrostomus
ACACCGGGCCGATCCTCAGACAACACCGGGCCGATCCTCAGACAACACCGGGCCGATCCTCAGACAACACCGGGCCGATCCTCACACAACACCGGGACGATCCTCACACAACACAGGGACGATCATCACACAACACCGGGACGATCATTTTTCTGAACAGCTGCTTTAGTTGCATTATGAGGCAAAAAGCATTTCTGATTATATATCTGTACATAGATAAAGGTCATTGAGGTTTATACACGTCATAGATGGAGATTACATGATACGCTGTGGACTGATCCCAGGTCAGAGTTACGTCCAAACATCATGATTATACAGTTATGCAATACCTGACTGTGGGAACATATAAAGTCAGACGTTTTTATAATATTTTAGTCTTTTTTCAAGTGTTCATGCTTCAACACAGGTTTAATATGTATTGAATCACGCAACATGCAAGTCAAATCTAAAGCGTTCAATAGTTATGCCTTGAGTGGACATGACACACAGTAATAGCCAATGATACATTTCAGAACTACATGAGACTACAATGAGAAGTTTAATTAAAAAGACGCATTTCCGCCACTATGGGCCTTCGTCGGGGCAACAGTATATAACAAAATGGCTGCCAAATGTTAATCCATACCATCTAGTTTTTCCAAAATGAAGAGGTGAATGTTTTTTCAGGTTTTATAATAAATCTCCCACTGAGTCAAATGTTAATCATATTGCCCAGTTATAAATGTATTGTATTGGTAACGCTTTATAATAAGGTGTTTTAATAAACCATTTATAAGGCATTAATTATGTGTTTATAAGCCTTTATGAGTCATGTATTAACAGTTATAGCTAGCTTAATAAGCCATTGTACATTAGAAGTGGCCTGTTAACCCTTACAAACCCATTTTAAACTTTTATTAACATAACTATAGTTTTGTTAATGGCTTATTAGCGCTTAATACATGTCTTATAAAGGCTTATAAACATATATTAATCTTATTAATGCCATAAAAATACTATTTAATAAAGTGTTATCTTTGTATTTTGCATAAAGTAAAGTAACTGATTCTCCTTATTCCTCGTCAGGTCTTTAACTAAAATAGATTCATTTCAAATCCCATTTTCTCTTTCTTCACTGCCTTGACGTGCATCTGACAAAGTTGCTACATTATACACAGAGCAAAAAACTGGTTGAAAATCATTAGTTTCAGATAGATAAGGCATACAAGAGTTTTCCTCAATGTAAATATACTAATAACAATCCACCCTGATGATAACAGCCAATCAATGAAAGAAATAAAATATATATATATTCAGTATATAGGTCTATATCCATATATATGCTTTATTCCACAAATGAAAAGTATTGCAAGAAAATAATTTAATTTAGTTTGTCTCACTTTACTTTAATATGAAAGTTGATTGAATGGAATGTTACTTTTGAGATATATATATAAAGTATCAACTTTTGATACTATATAGATATCTATACAGTATCAAAAGTAACATTCCATTCAACCCACTTTCATATCAGAAACTAAAGTGAGACAAACTAAATTAAATTATCTTACATTACTTTTCATTTGTGGAATAAAGCTTGTTGCTGTTCACCTAAAGAATCCATAGTTTATAATATATAGTTTTCTTTTTTATGTCGAGAAACCAAAGACTATTGAGACTTCAGTTCTGCATTAGATGTGACTTCATGCATGTTTTATAATATCTGAATATCTTATTCCAACGTCACTGATTACTAAATACCTTCAATTTGAACACATCAAAATTGACCTTTACCTCACAATAGTCATCCTACCTGTCCTTTTTTCTGACCGTCCGAGACATTACTGACTCCAGTCCTTCTCTTCAGTCCTGGTTTGAATCCGATCGGGACGAGACCACTATCGCCTCCTCGCCCAAAGACCCACGTCTCTGTCACATCCTTGGACTGATGTCTCTTCTCTTGCTCCTCTGGACTTCCACTATCCTCCACTGCCGTACTCTTCCTGAAAATGCTGTGGATGGTGAGAGCGGCCAGTGTGCACAAGACATACATGATGCCGTCCCAAAAATCCGGTTCAGTGGAAGAAATTGTCCAAAAAGGTTGAAAACATCTTGAAATTGAGATCCATGTGAGATGTTCAGCTCTGGTAGCGTCTAAAGCCAGTAACAAAAAGTTACAAAAAATCACTTTCACTGCCAGTGAAATTCTTGATATAGACTTTTATATCACTCCATGGCTCGCCTTTATTGACTCCTGCACCCAATCTCCACCCATTCAAGCAACATCAACCTTTCCACAGAAGCTATAAAACCTCTGAACCTTGTCCCATAGCCTGGCCAGTGGTGCGGTTGTAGTCACGTATACCACAACGAGATGGTAACCGGACCCACAGAGTGTCAACTTCAACAGTAACTCAAGACTGGACCTGGGATTGCCCCGTGTAAAGAAATCACTAAGTCAGGTTAACCCTCGGCCAAGACAGGGTTAGATAATTAACTTCAGGGGAAAGTCTTTTGGAGTAAACAAATAAAAGTTCTCAAAGGAGGAAGTTTTGAAGTTGGATAGAGTGATAATATAATATAAATAAAGTAATTACTGACTAAAAAGTGCAATATTAAACAAGTAATTATATAGTCTTGCTTTCAATTGCCCATAGACAAATATTAAGTGATTGCTAGCTTATCTAAAAATAGAAAGAATCCAAATTTGAACTAGTCAAACGTAACAGTATCAAAGCTTCAGAAAGACCATTAGCGAATGTAAAACAAGAATCTTCTGCCTCTTTACATTAGCGTCAATCCCAACAGCTTGGAGGCAGGGTTACACAATACACAGTGGCCAGGGAAACTATCTTGCCGTTCAAAATGTTCTACAAGTGCCCACAAAAACAACTACTGGAACAGAAGGAAGTGTCTGGGGAAAGGGAAGTCAGTGTTAGGTCTGCCTTCAACCTGTCCCTGTGGATAGCAGAAGAAACAAGATCTAAAGCCACGACATACAAATGTGAAATGTTATAAAATCAAGTTCTTTCCACCATTCACCATTCAATACAGTGTACAACCAATGAAATATACTCAATTAAAACTGACTTAGCCGCATAGACCACTATAAACAGGACCATCAAGTGCTAATCAAACCATGAATTACCCGGCTGGTCTAAATTGAAAAATCAGTGAAAACTTCCAAAGTGAAAAACTGTATCCAAAATACTTGTTGAGTCCTCTATGTTTTTTGATAGTTCAGTCCATCTTCATGAGTTTGTCGAGTGTATTAGATGAAGAGATGGTTGGCTGCGGACTGCCCCATAAGCAGATTATACCGCAGGCAGGTCGGGGCTTCACCTCCATCAGTGAGAAAGCGAGTGAATGAGCGAGGGATGGAGAGTGTCCCATTCAAAGTGCCCCTTGCCCCCCCCCCCCCTCCCCTCTGACTCTTCTGTCCCGGAACCATCTGTCGGGATAAACTCTGCCAGTCACTGCTGATGTAACACATGATGGTACTTAGTAGTTTACATAAATGCATATCGTACATACATATATCCATTATCTGAAGTACTTCAAATGAAAGATTTACTCGATAAGGCCATTTCAAATCTTTATTAAATATTGGTTTGCACTGGCCTTTAACACGAGCTGAGTTGTTTGTATGCATTTCTCGATCTTAGTTATTTTATTATTTTTCTAGATGATAATTGACTGGGACTTCGTTTATGTATACATTTATTTGCCCCTGTAAAGCCCTTTGGGGCAGCATGAGTTGTTGAAATGTTCTATACAAATACACTTGACCTTGATCTATTCAACTCTATCACAAGCATGTCTATGGACGGTGGAAGGAGGCGGGAGTACCCAGAGAACCAACAGCAACACGGGCAGGACATGCAGACTTTACTCAGACTGACGCCTAATTCACACTGACCGCACCACTCCCGCAGGAGGCGACCTTATACAAAGCCAGTTTATCAGAGTTTTTTATTAAATTTGCAGGTTGCTTTGACTGGATTCAAAGGGGCCCGCTCCAACAAGAATTGTGTTTTAATGTGTGCTGTTGGGTGTGTTTAACTGATTATATAAAAGGCTTATCCAGCACCGAGGCGGTTTTACATTAAATATTATACTTATGCTCCACATTTTATTATTGAAGGTGACCAATCCTGCAGTTACGATCACGGTCTGACTGGGAACCTTCCTGTTTTTAGCTCTGAGATGTATTTTTGAGTAGAAATAAAAGTCTTTCCAAACCACCAACTCTTTTCATGGTGCTAATGAGGGGGCGGGGCCTCAGCAAGAAACACTAGCTCCATTCAGACCTCCATGACCACAGAATGTAACAGTGGTCCTCCAACAAAAGAGATCACGTGGGGAGACTTTTCTGTACAATTCTGACATTTCTTTGACCCAGGTTTTGTGAATATACCATTAATTTTCTTTGCTTTTAATTTCTGAAAAAAATTTAAATAGTAAATAGATGTGGTCACCGATAATCCAATAATATGCATCCATCTTCTGACTTGATGGTATTATACTCTCGGTCACAAACCTGCACACGCTACAACTGGCTAACTATGATTCACTTACAACATAATATGTTAACTGAATCTATAGACTCTTTCAAAGTCTGTAAACAGAAAGTTCTAAATTCTGGAATGGAGGCGACTGGAGGCAAGACCATAATACACTTTCAATGGAGAAATTAGCATCAGCCACAAAATATCACAAATGAAGATGTTTTGACAAATACTCTCTACATGTAGGTGATGTCAGAGCCTGGGTAGGAAACAGTGGCTGGAGGAAAAACTCTTGATTTGTAGGCTTTATTGGACAAGTCCTCAGAGAAATGTTGAAGACCACAATAGTTTTTGTATTGTATGTTCCACAAATCCAACTTTTTAATAACGTTAACTCACTTTTGCCACCATTATGGAACTTTGAGCACTCCAGCTATCTTTTTCCACACCTAGAATTATTAATAAATAAAATTGTGATATTACATTTGTACCATATATCGCCCACCCCAAAGTACACACACACTGCAAAATGAGCATGAAAAAAAAATCACACAATACTCACTGTTGATCACAAATTATATATTTAACGCACTATGACTCTGTGATGTAAGATAAGAGCTGGACATCTGTTACTGATCCACAAAGACCTCAGTTGCAGTAAATAACTATAAAACTTCACTAGTACAATTACTAAAACTAAATCTTTCTTCACATTTGTGGAAAACACATGGCTCATATCCTCAACAGACCTCTTCTTGACAGTAATGATGCTGTTGATGAGAAGGACGTGGTTCAGGAGGATATCTGAGCCGTTAAACTGCATTTACCAACAGCAGGAGTCCGTCACTCAAAAGTGTCCATGTGGAAAATGTGTGATGGTTCCTCTACGTATAGACCCTTTAACATGTGTGTCATATGAATGTTCAAAGTTCCAGAATGGAGGCGACTGGAGCAAAAGTGAGTTAACTTTACAAAACAGTAGTGTTTGTGAGAGATAAAATAATTCTGAACATACAATGAAAAAACTATTGTGATCTTCAACATTTCTGTGTCTTGTCCAGAAAAACCTAAAAATCAAGAAAATCAGTCTAACTGTTACTAATGTGTACATTAACTAAACATACAATGTGAGGTACATTCACTAATGTTTCCTACCCAGGCTCTGACATCACCTACATGTAGAGAGTAGAGGACATTTGTCAAAACCATCTTCATTTCCAATATTTTGTGGCTAATGCCAATTTCTCCATTGAAAATGTATTATGGTCTTGCTCCAGTTACTTCCATTCCAGAATTTAGTTTTGTTTACAAACTTAAGGGGTCTATATAGACGTATGTATATAAGTAAAATGCATCGAGGCCATGTTATTTCTTCTGCTCTAATTCTCCAAAAACAACTTTTATTTCCTTGATCAAATACCAAGCTTCACAACTCTATCAAACAGTAACTAAATCTGACCATTAACCTCACCACAGAAAGTGAACATGGCTGAGGTGTGGTAAAGGTGTGATACAGAGGCCCATATTATAATGTTAAAACAACTATATGGTTTAACAGCTGCATGATAGTCTACTGTTAACGTTAATCTCATACAGGCCTGTGTTTTTTATACAAACACATCAAAGTGAATTGAAGTTAAACATTTCTTCAGACAGAGTGAAGTTGATGCAATGTGCAAAAGGAAATGCCATTATCCAACTCCAGCTGGTTAAATTGTGTGCAATCTGTAAACAGGAGACGATTATCTCACAAAGAAAACATGGAAATACTGACATTCCCCTGAGCAGAGACTGAGATACGATGTTCTTTGGTTTACAGAATTTTACAGAAGCACACACCAATGTCCTCCTCTTGTGTTTAGCCCAGGACTACAACATGACATCAGCCACAGACAGAGGCAAAGTGCTGACTACCAAGGAAACATCAGTGTGTGATGTGGTGGTTAAAGAGCCTGACGATCTGCTAATCTGGGGAGATTGTTGAATCAGGCTGAAGTGGATTCATATATGCTCTGCTCTTCATCACCATTTTACACAATGCCAGGGTTCATACTAGTAAAAAAAAGCACAGAGGATCCCGACAACTATGTGCCTTAGGTGGGGTACTCCATGGACAATGGGGAGTTAGTCGCAGGGCTGACTCAAAGCTATGCAGTAACTCCAATATAAAAAGGTGTCTGAAAGTTGTAAACGGTAAAATCTTTTAAATGTATTTCACTATTTCAAATTAAAGTCATTTCTTTTAGCTGAAAATATTCACGCTGTGATCGTGAGTTACCACAGAGCTGATCAGCCTCCATCTCTGATTATATGGATTTTTCGAAAAGTCTAAGGCAATTTTTACTTCCGGAACCAGAGGGGGGCAGACACTGATGGCGGGTGTGTCTATAATATGCAGCCATAATATAACCAAGCAATCCCTGCTCTATCTCAACGCCTCCAGTTAGTTTGAGCAAAGACAGGAAGTGATGTCATGAGGCAGCTGTGGCACATAAACAATACTAATAATGATACAGTCAACAGAGCTTCAACATAAAGGCTCGTCCATTGTCCCGAGGGCAGGCTGCAGTTGGTTAACGTGCACATGACCAATTTCACAAAAACAGTGACGATAACTCTATTTAAAAAGAATGTAGCTCGGGATGAACCGTCAAGATTCATCCCAAGCATTCTGTTTTCAAAAAATGTAAACTATATTGTTGTCATTAGCAACAACAAATTTTTCTCCATTTTTTTTTAAACACAGCTTAAATTTTTGTCAGTTTCTTAACAAAGTAAAAAGCTTTATGTAACACAGATAATATCACATTTAACTAGTTAAAAAATACAAAAACATGCATTTTAAGTATTATATTTGATTATCTGAATTTAAGAATCATTTACAAACACACTCTTTAGAATGTGGGAGGAAGCCAGAGAGAACCCACAGTAACACAGGAAGGGCATGCAGACAAATATTGCGATTGTGATTACATTTGCGATATCGTTTTATAAAAAGATTCAGTTCACAGCACATTTGAAACCTGTCTGGAAGCATTAACACAGAAACAGTAATGATTAAAACAGGTCAGCAGATTTGTACAGACATTTTGTTTTGTGCAGAGGATATCATATTAACACAACAATTGCAGTATTTGTGATTTGCTAATTACAACCATGAAAATTGTGATTAATTGTGCCGCCCTAATGATATAACTTAGAAATGCATGGTTTGATCTCATTGGCTCCAAAGTAGATCATAAATAGAGACTTAAACTTTTTTAATAAACAAGGCTTACTACGGTCTTCCACCTGGTAATACCCATTCATCCACAACATGTATTTATTATTTGTAGAAAAACCTACTTCAGCTGATTTTTGAGCCGTTTTTCGAGCAGGAAATGAAGTCTGGCTGAGCTTGAAACTGCCCTGCAGCATTAAGTGTATTCTGGCTCAGTGAGTCCCTCTGGTGGTGGGAACAGGGCCAGACTAGAGATCTACATCATAACATTACAGCTTAATTTAACTAAAGTTAGCCTCAATATAGACTAACATGGGTCTCACATAGGAATAAAGTAGATTTGACATGGATAAAAATGTACTACAGTACCAACCCAAGTCTAAACCAGTACCAGACCACACATCAAATCCAACGTTACTACTAGAAAGCACTAGAGAGCGCAGACCTCCACCAAGGCAGCCACTTTCTGGGAGTTTTTGCATAAAGTTGCAATGCCATTCAAGCACATACCACTAGAAAAAGCTTGTGTATCATCAAAGGGATCCATACTATCGTTTTGAGAACCATTTTGAATGGATGATTGAGTTTCAATTGTAGATTCCCATTCGTCAATTTAATTAATACATTAAACATTTTTAGTCCCACCCTTCTCTTTCTGGTCTATACATTTAATAATATTATTATTATTATTATTATTATTATTATTATTATATTTCATATGTGCTGAACTAAAAAGAAGAAATGAGAGAAAACTCAAAGTTGTCAAAGCCATTACAATCAGTTTTTATTTACATTTAGGGGTGGGAGATATGGTAAAAAACAATTATGAAGCAAAGATCACAATTTTGATTTATCAATATTAAGACTGGCATTGTTACTGTACAAATGTTGGTGAAGAGCAGAGCATAAATTAATGCACTGTAGCAGGATTCAGTCCCAAAAGAGTAGATCATCATAACTTCAATACAATCTTTTATCGAAATAACCCTAAGCCTATTTTATTCAGATGTGGAAATGTATCGTCAATTAATATTAACAGGGAATCTTTTCATCACTAGTTCCTCCATACCTGGTTTATTCTGTAAATTTAGGCTAATAGGCCTTTAAAATGTTTGTCATATGAATTTTCAAAATTCCTGAATGGAGGCGACTGGAGCAAAAGTGATTTCACTTTATAAAAGTAGTGTTTGTGAGAGATGGAATAATTCTGAACATACAATGAAAACACTATTGTGGTCTTCAACATTTCTGTGAGGACTTCTTCTGTCTCCAGCCAAATCTGTTACTAATGTGTACATTAAATAAACATACAATGTGAGGAACATTCACTAATGTTTCCTACCCAGGCTCTGACATCACCTACATGTAGAGAGTGGATGTCATTTGTCAATATTTTGCCAATTTCTCCATTGAAAGTGTATTATGGTCTTGCCTCCAGTTGTAGAACTTTAAAGGGTCTATGATATCTGTGATAGTTCATGTGCGCTAAGCTCCAAGAAGGAATGAAATGACAATCTTTCACACATTGTCCCAATTTACTTTACAAACATGCAGGTTCTTTACTGATCGACACCACACCCAGTGCATGTCCCGGGGCGGTTTGGTGGGACATGTTTGACGAGTCGGTCGGGTTCACGAACATCAAACCCACAATCAGCATCTTAAAAATACAGCAACCACTTCAATGACTGGATATTTTTCAATTCACCCTTCTATTGTTTGGACTGTATTTACACTACAGGGACCGCAAAATCATTGATGTGATTGTGTTATTTACAATTCAGCTCAGCACAGAGCAATATAACACAGTATGGCCATTTAATATCATATCTGGTCTATAATAGAGATTATATACAATTGCACAAATTTGACCAATGAGGTCTCAGTCGACCACTCGCTCAGTCGACCAATGAGGTCTCAGTCGACCAATGGAGGTCTCAGTAATGAGGTCTCAGTCGACCACTCGCTCCGTGAGGTCTCACTAAATTGTATTGGTCAGTGATTGGTTGCATTAACTGGTCTGATTTCTGACCTGATAACCTTTGTTTGTTTATTTTATTCAGATAACAGCAGAACGGTTTAGGTTGTTTTTGTTATTATGACTTCATTTGTTTGTGTTACACTCTGACACGCCCCTTTCCTCCAGCATACTGCCTTAGTCCTTAAGCCTTACAGTATATACATACATACCCATACATTTTGGCAGTTAAGATGAGGTGGAGAATGATATTGTGGTGATATGGAAATGTAATATGGTAATCCTAGCTATTAATTCAATGACGTGTTCAACCCACATGATTATTCTGAATCTGTAATAACCAGTGTATGTGACCACAACAGGCTGAGTCAGTGGCACACTGGTCTGACACATTGGGGTGTGACCAGTCAGTCTCTGCTGTTGTTATTGTGGACAGTAAATTACCATCACATGACTATTTCTGCAATCACATAGAAAACATTTAGGACGGTATGAAGTAGTGGAAAGAAGCCTAGGTACATGGAGAGAACCCACAGTAACATGGAGAGGACATGCAGACTCTACTAAGACAATAACTTGTGAAAGACAGGATTTCCCCCATCACTTAAGTACAGTATATCAATACACAGACTTTACTTCATAGAATCAGATTTAAATATACAACATATGACAACTGAGGTTCCAAAGTTCCAAATTATTGTCAGAATTCCAACCACTTCAACCAAATATACACAATCAAACGCAATAATTATGAATGTTACATATTTTATGGATGATTTTAAAGTCTTTCGTTTGACCAAAATGAACCAACGCAACCTGCTATAGATTAATACTTGCAGGTAATGGCTCTGAATGCTAGGACTCAGTGTGTCAGATGTGTTTACACTGATGTGCCAGCCTGATCCAAACAAAATGAAGATGATATACATTTGCAAATGAATAATGAACAATGGCTTCCATTTGCTGCTACATATGCACTCAAAGGGGTGGGCGATATGGTACAAATATATCAACTTTTACTAAACCAAGATCACAATTTGGATTTCTATCAGATTTTTGGTTGTATTTTTGTCTAACACAGAATACTACAGCTACAAGTCTTTTTATACAAACATTTAAATGGACATCCAATCCCATTTTCATCATAATACTATTTATTTTTGTTTTGCATAGACAGTAAAAATGACAAGCAAAGTATAAATGAATGCACAGTAGCAGGATCTGATGAAGCAGATCACCATAACTCCATATCACGAGTCAATCTGCCATATATCACATCCATACACGAAATCACACAGAACTATTTCTGACATTAGGTCTCAAGTCCCTTCTGGTTTCCCTCCACTGGACCATGAACCTTCCGAGTCCAGGACTACAGTGCTCCAGAGGCTGATTGAGATGATAAACAGTAAAAGACATTCACACACATTAGCCCAGACCTCGTGCATTCTTCTCAGTCAGAGCCCTGTTCCACCTCACCACCGCATCTTCAAACACAGCTAATGCAAAACTAAACTAGACTAACCAGAGAATACAGACGGCTCATTACAGACGAGCCCCCATTTTAGAATATCCTGATAGCTTCTCATTTGGCAATTCATCATAATTCAAATCACTGCAACAGTGCCCCCTCTGGTTCCGGAAGTAAAAAAGACCCATTCATTTTTGCCATAGATGATGTTTAAAAAAAATCCATATTTGAAGAGATTGAAAGATCGATGGAGGCTAATCTGCCATGTGGTAACTCACGATCATAGCGCCAATATTTTCAATTTAAAAAAGGTATCTGAAAAAAAACAGGAAAAGCTATTAATGTATTTCCATATGTATTAAAGGAGACATATTATGACATATCATGCTTGTATTCTTCATTTCCTTGTGGTCTAAATAGACTGTTAATATCGTTCCTGGGTCTGAATTCCTCATAATCTAAGTTCTACAGG
>JAVQKC010152741.1:0-18939 GCA_036025475.1 Philypnodon macrostomus
GTTCAGGTTTATTCACTTATTGTCCCTCTATATTACAACAATAACCACACAGAAAAGTGGACTTGGATTATGTAGAGTCAAATGCAGTAAAAAGACCATTTGAGCCAATTGAGAGGTAAGCCTGAGGGCCACAAAGAATTGCTCTGCAGGCCGCATTTGGCCCCCGGGCCATAGTTTGGACACCCCTGATCTAGATAACCAGTAGATCGCATAATGTTGTATTTGTTTATACTAATAGTAATTGTCTTTTTCCTTCCTTCTTGCTCCTCTTCAAAACATGGCTCTGTAAGAACGTTCTGATTGTTGAGGTAAGTCAAATATACTTGCACTGTTCAACTAATGGGCCTATTGTCTGTCTAAAGTTTTTTTTCTAATGAACACAAACTTGCAAGTTGGCTGACCTACATTTCTAAGCCATCATTTCAGTAATGACCTCTTGTGTATTTTGTGCATACATTGATTGTGAGTGTGCCTACAAGATTGATTTTCCCTTATCACCGCAGATTGAACTGTTGTTTGTCCACTTTTTAATAGGATTTTTTGGTTGTTTTCTAGGCCATAGTTGGTACAGGGAAGACAATGAGAACTCTCTTGAAGCATGTAGAAGCCTTCAAGCCCAAGATGATCAAAGTAGCGGGGTAAGTTATGCCTGAGAATATATTTTAAACAAAACCGGCCTAGTCCAGGAGCCTAGTAGTGAATCACTTCATTTCCGCCATGGAGTCTAGACGAAGAGGCAGGGGTAAATAATGACAGTGTTACGATATGTAGTGGGAGAAATATTGCCCTGTGACTTACTATGTGGCACCTATAAAGGGACTTCCTGTGTCTATGTTTAAATTTCCACAGACTACTGGTGAAAAGGGTGCCACACAATACAGCTTGGCTTCCAGACTGTACGTATCACCAAGCGTTTCAATACAATGTCACATTCACATTTGAACAATCCAGATAATATGACTCAAACGGCTCTGACAATGCAATGATTTATTTGATCTTTCAGATGTTGGCTTTGAGATCCCAAATCGCTTTGTGGTCGGATATGCCTTAGACTACAATGAGTATTTTCGAGACCTCAATGTAAGTTCCTGTATGTAGGAATGCTATTTAGCTAAGTCTATGTACAGTGATGTGCAAATGTTTTGGGCAGGTTTGAAGACTTACATTAATAGCTTTATGAAAAATGCATTTTTTCATCAGTTTACAAAATGCAAAATGAGTGTTCAGAAAAAAAATCTAGTCATGTGACCACACCAAAGCTATATACTACATTTTTGATGGACAGTTAGGTTCTTCCCACTATTTCATCAGTGGGTGTAGGCTGCCTCTGTCTTTCTGCCTTTTCATGCTAATCCTAGACAGGCTCAGTGACTCACCTTTGATAAACTAGGTGAAAAATCATAATAACTACAATAGAAGCCAAGGCAAAGAGCTTATGTCACAATGGCAAGACGCTGTAAAACCCCTCAATTCAGACAGTCATCTAAATCCACAAGAACATTGATATTTTCTATGCTTACTTTGCATACAACAAAGACATTACTGCATTTCATAATACTTAACCAAAACATGTGCACAGAACTGCATGTATTAATAAAGTGATTTTGAATATTGCTTATTTTTGCCTTTCAGCATATTTGCGTAATCAGTCAGGCTGGAAAGCTGAAGTACAAAATATAAAAGGGGATGTCTGCAAAGAAACAGGACTGTCACACAGATGTCGTTGCAGAGCCAGCCTGGACATGCTGCATGAGATGCCACTGCCTTACAGCTGCTATCGAGACATTTGATCTGCAGCATTTCTGTTTTGATTTAACATTCCTTTTGGCTTATGGTTCAACAATAGGCATAGGATTTTAACTGGAATTTAACTCAAGAGAATATTGTTACTGGAGCCATTTTTAGAACAGACTGTCATTTGTCCTGTTATGTGGTGTTTACAACTCACTAATACCTTTTTATAACATGCACACTTTTATAACTTTGGGGCTAAAAATGTATATACAATCTAATCTCAGGAAGTACTGTACCATAGATTTTAACCTGTTAGTTTTCCAGAATGTGAGTTTTTCTTTTATACTGTTGCTATACCAACGCTCACTGGCCAGTTTATTAGGTAGACCTTGTTCCTAATAAAGTGGCACCCCAATGTGATCTTCGGCTGCTGTGGCCTACCTGCATTTAGAGATGTCTTATGCTGGACATCTGAGCCAATGTTGCCTGTCTATTATTTCAAAACTAGTCTCAAACCTTTGACATCAACTGGCATTTTGGCCCATAGAACTACCACTATCCGTTAACTATTACCCTTAGACATTGGTGTGTGTGAAAATCCCTGTAGATCATCAATACTCCACCAACTCGCACCAACAATCATTTTATGTTCAAAGTCACTTTTTTCACCACCTTTTTTGCTTGGTGTGAACTTCAGCAGGTTTTTCTTCAACATATGCGCATGACTAAATCCATTGGCCTAATGCAATGTGATAGACTAAGTATTTGAGCTCCCAAGCAAGCAAAAATTCTTCCTTTATACATTGTTTTTACCAATAATCAGGTATGCGTCCAGTATTTACTTTATGTAATGTCTTGCTCTGATTCCCATGTCCAATGGGGGTTTCGCTGTATTACATTTCTCTGAGACTTCCACTGTCTGAACGTGTCGTCTAGAATAACATCTCCAACCGTTTTTAGGGCCAAAATAGCATCAGGAGAAAACAAATTAACATCAGGTTACTATTCTTTAGTTATAATATAGGTTAACCGAAAATTGAACTTGGAACGTAAACAAAGGGAAGTGGTGCTTGTTTATATGCTGCGGCTCTTTTTGTGTACACCTGACATATGACTCCCAGACTTCAAGCAAGGAACGTAACAACAAAACCGCTTTTCTCCAAGGACTAGTAGGGATTACATTGAATTGACTATGTGACCTTTTAACTGAAAATGGCCATACAAAGATTCCATTATGGAAGTAAAACAGTATAGCCTGCCTCTAGTATTCAGGAGTCAAGACATTTGGTAACTGCATTTTGGTCAAATGTAGGCCTAAAAAGGTCAAAAGTAAAGCTGTGTGATGCGACTATGAAATTCTTACTGTAGTATTTCTCAACATTATGATGGCATATTGTGTTGTTTAGCTATGGTGGTCAAATTGCAAACAGCTTTTTATGTTGTCTTTAGGAAACAATCTCATAGTATTACAATGACTGTATAATATAAAATATATGTGAAATATCTGATCACGTAATATAGTGTCCAAAATACTCATTGGTGACTTCGAAAACATTTCCACACAAATAAAAATCATATATAATGTAACTTTTACCAGCATTATTTTTGACGTCAAACTCTAGACCAAACTGAGAGCATCTGTATGGACAGAGAAGTACTAAGTCATCTGCATACGTCAGATGGTTACACAGATAGTCACCAATAATACATCCAGTTCTACATGTATTAAGCTGTACAGACATGTCATCAATATATCAATTAAACAATAAAGACCTGACAAACCCCATTATTAACCCTAAAAGAGTCTGAGGCAGAGTGTCCCCACTTCACCTGCATGGTCTGGGAGGAATATCAAAATCTAAGTATTCTTTTTAAGTATCCAGGAACACCTTTCTCTGATAATTTGTTGAACAACTTGCATGGGTTATTTCGATTAAAACGGCTTTGGAAGCGTCCAGAAAACACACAAAAATAGTTGAACTCTGATTATGATATTTATCTCGAATTTCCTTCAGTGCAAAATGGAATGTCAGTTCCATGTTGATGCCTAAAGCCAAACTGACTGGATGTAGTACACAGATATGTCTCAAGTCTATTTAAAAGGATCATTTCAAGAGACAGCATCAAAGACCTCTTGTGTTGTTACTATCACTCCCACATCACTTTCTATGTCCCCAATTGTAGTTATATTGCTCTTGACACAATTGAGCAGGTCATAATAAAAATTCTGCCAAAGCTGACATATATTTTCAGAGCCACCCACTCTATTAATAGTGAAAGGAAGAAATGTTTTACAATTATTTATCATCCTGACGTCTTTCCAAAAGTCATCAGCCTAGGCCTTGAATTCCCATTGACAAGCATGTGTCTCTTCAACATATATATTCCATCCTGGTTCACCACGTATGTTATTTCTACTTTTAGACGCTTACCAGACATAATAATGGCCTTTAAAACAGAGGTGGCAAAGTTGTGCACCATGTTCCTGATTAGTACAGTTTACATAAACGACACAATATACCATTTAGGGAGCTCGATATCCTTAAGATACTGCTCAGTTCTTTGGGTGAAGGTATAAACTTCCTCCCAGCTAAGTTTAGACCAGTCCAGACTCTCACCACTCACAGCATTCATATCTCATGAATGTCATACATGATGCTCATTTCAAAAGCATCATAATATAAATAAGAAAAATGTAGGCTTTCATATAAAACAGTATATTGGCCAGCCCTAGTGAAAACATAACGGTAACGATGAAATGATGAATTAAAATGAGACACTGTGTGGATTTAAGGCTGACTTAAATTATTTTCTAGGCTTTTTTTGCTCTGTACTAGACAGCTTTGAGAACGTCATCTACCCAACCTGACCTCTGTAACAAAAGCTGCCAATCCCAGGAACAGGTGGCTCCTTATGTTGGAGAGGAATAAAAGAAACATTTGCCAGGACCATGGGAATCTTTGTATAGGTCTTTGTGGGAAAATTGCTTTGCCGTTTGTGAAGTCTTTAAGAGTTCAGCATTTTATTTCAATTAAATTTAGGGTCAAGTCAAACTATTGTTGAGAAACCATAAAAGTGCCGGGCAGTTTGTAAATTTGACATACAAGGCTCCTACTGGCTATATTGTAAAAATATGTAGTCATTTCATTCCTTTAATGTATCTATTATTCTTGTAATTTAGGTTACTGTAGATTTTATTTATTATTGATGATGTTTTTATTAGATTTGCATTGACTTTTTAATTATGTGGGGAGGGAGGTTTGTTAATGGCCCATTCATGAACAGCCATTTTTTTTTCTCGGTAGAAGTCTTTACGTGCAGACATTTGAGGCAAAATGAGAGTTATTTAGTGGTATGTGTGAACTTTACCATCCACACTGAAATCCACATGCCAACTACTCGACCTCGCTTTGAACTGAAACATGTGACTTTTCTTCAGCACTGTTGTTTATATGAAGCCGAAGCGAGGCTGCTGCTCTGTGGAGAGGAATGTTAATTAACCACGCATCTCGTTTCACTTCATTTTATCGCACCGTACCGGCTCGGCAGACTTAGAAAACACCGTTAAAAAACACCAGCTTTTTAACTTAACATTGAAGCGGCGGGTTTGTAAGCTCGTGCGTGATTGGGCCGCTTAAATATAACGCGGTCTGTGATTGGTTCAGAGTGTCCTGTTGACCGAAGGTGGACACCCAGAGAGCAGGGATCGCTGGAAGCAAAAAATTCCTGCTACAAAACTCCACCATGCGCCTCCCCTGAGTGGGTTTGGAGTAATCACCGGGAAGTTTGGACTCGAAAATATATTAAAATTATGACAAGGCCTGACTATCCAGGATTCTCCGCGACGTGAGCTCACTTTTGTAGCGTTTTTCCATGGATAACTATTACCGCTCAAGCCCGGAGTAATGACGCCTCCCAACAACACAGGTAACTTTGTTTAAACTCCATTCGTTAGCATCGATGCTAACTGCGCTCATAGTAGTAACGTACTACTCGCGAATTTGACTAATTTTATAAACTTACGGAACGCGTTTAGCGGAATCGAGCACCATGTGTAGTTACGAACTCGTTTCCCCAACTTATACTTTTGTGGTTTTTTTGGCCAACTAAAGCCACTTTTGTTGCTCGTTTGAGAACAACAGCCAGGCAACGCTCTGTTCGTACTGGCCGTCGATTATTAACAAGAAAAACGCCTTTGTGTATTTCGAACTGCGTATTTACTTTAATAATCCACTATAATTACGTTGCTCTTATGACCCATCTTTTAATAATGTGATTTTGTTAGCGTGCTGTGCTCAAAATTAGAAACGTGACGGACTAGCTCGCCCTGCCTCCTCTGTCTGTAGTCCACTTGTTGCTTGCCATTCATTATGCAGTGTTGACTCTCCACGTTGTTGTGGCTCGGGCTGTTGATGACAAGCTCAAATTGTTTTGTGAATAATACAGTGCCTATAGTTGAGTCCACCCATTCTCCTAGTGTACGTATACATGTTCAAAACTTAAATACTACTACTTTTATATAGCCGTTTTCCCGATATAATAAAGCTTCTAGTCTATCCACCATCAATGTGTGAAATAAAGGCGTATGGCGGAACGAATGGTCTACTATTATGCTCACCGTAGGTATTTCTGTTATGCTGTTTTGTAAATGCACACCTTCAACCATCTATATTTAGTCAAACTGACTTCTCCCTTTCTTATTTCTCAGATGGAGTGAAAACCAGACTAAGAATGGAAGTGTAATTTGTTGCAAAAGCAGAACTAAGTGTCTTTTTGCATCATACTGGAACTACCATTTCAATGTGGCCTGTCAGAGAATCCAGGACTTTAAGTAACGTTAAATAATGGCATCACGCTGGTCTCATTCTTTTGAGGATGGCGACAGACAACAAGCTAGATCTTCTTTCTGTGAGGTAAGCAGCCGCTTTACTATATTCGGTTTTCTGTTTCTGTTTTGATTTTAGTGTACCCCCTTGCTTTAGGGGGAGTAATGGGTTTTACACTTTAGCCCCAGCTGTCCTCCACTTGTAAAAAACACACTTGTTTTTCTCTGAATCACAAGCGTCAGCTCAACTACTTTTTGTTTAATTGGAGACATCATCAAAAGCCATGATTACATAAGGGCTTATACTAAGGTTTCATATAGTGTCATAGAAGTGTTTGCTGGTTGGAGTGGGGGGAAGATTTGAGTGCTCAAACATAATCTTTTACATTTAAGTCATGACCTTTGTAAGACCAGACAGGACGCCATCTGGTCTATATATTTACAGTAAACATAAATGATAGCTCTTTGTTGGAATAAAAATGGCACCTAATTATAGTCTTTTTTTTTTAAATTTCCTAGAGTACCTTTACTCTATACTTCGCTATTCAGATAAGCATCAACACACCGTCATGAATAGTGAGTAAACGATATGAAACTGGTTGTGTATTTTTTTATTTTGTCAGATTTTAATCTACTAAATGCAGCGTAAATAAAACCCAATTAGAGATTTTCAAGTAATAATTAAATGACCTCCCTTTTATTTCAAAGCAGTATCTCATGAGAAACACCCTGCCATGTTGTGTGCTATGGAAGGAGAACAACAGCGCACCAGTGGAAGGCCTTCTTTCAGCAATCCTTATATTAGGCTGACCACACAAACCAATTCATGTGCTAATTTAGAGCCGGAAACCCCCCCCAGAGTCTGCTCCTCTTAAGATTTTCTGGAAATGATGACGCTGTATGCAGGTCCCACTGATTTTAAGAATTGTATTATGGAGATGGGGCTGTGAGATGTTCCTCGTGTATAGTACAAGGAATACTTTGGGACAATGTAATTTGATGAAGACCAGATGCTGAGATGATAAATGGGTGTGCCTTTTGTTTTAATTCAAAGAAAGCAGTGGCCCAGAAGCAGTTGTAAACAAACAGCAGCGAATAAGAAGAGGATGAGTTACTGTCCTACTGCAGCACAGGGAAAACAAAGGAGCAGTATGCAAGTCTTAAACATGTACTTATCTTCAAAGTGCATTTGAGTTTTTCTCTAGAGTGGGGTTTTTGTTTACAGTTTAGTTTCTGTGCTTTTATCAGCTCAATGGTGCATGGAGTTTCAACAGTACAGCTGAATACAAAAGTCAAATAGCAGAGAGTCACTTTCCTCACCTGGGATTCCTCTATTTGATTCTGACTTGGCAGCTCTGTGATCTTTGATTTCAGTGCTGATAATTTGTTGTGTGGTTAACAGTAGAAAGGTCACTTAATAATTTTGGCAGAAATATTTTCCAGTTGCACAATAATTAGTTCAATTAAATTGATTATAGTTTGAGATGATAAAACCTGATCCATATTTCCCACTGTAGGGGGCTGTATTGACAGACAGACCTCCCTGTTCCTTCATTAAAGCTGCTGTTCATCTCATTGAGGCTGGCTGCCTCTCACAGAAGCTCTGCACAGGCATCACATGCCTAACTGATGGCAATCGGAAAGAAAATTAACCCTCAATTGGATAGAACGAGTCGGCTGCTTCCTTTTGCTATACGGTTGTCTGGGCCGTCTCACAGGAAATGTCTACATATGATGCAGTATGTGATTTGGTTAGTTTACTTTGTCTTTTTATGATGGTGATCAAAACTTGTTTGTAATTTTATAGAAAATTATTTTCTGTTCAAATTTGAAATGATCAAAGGCCAGTCATCTCTAAAATCACAAAAATAAAAACATTTTACCTGTGAAAAACATTGTAAACAAACCAAAAGTGACACATTGTATACGAGTGTCCTCATTTTTTGCTGTGATCGTCTGACCCTCACCACAGTGCAGCATAGGTTTCTGTCAAAAGGGCAGTATTGACCACAGGTCCTGTTTTATTAAAGACTTGTGGTTCAGTGTTAGTAAAACCATATGACTTGGATTATTGTTTTTACCTCCACTATATTTCTCCCTGTGTTATTTACATGTTTGTTCCATGTTTGTCAAAACTAATTTGGCTGAAGTGAAGACATTTTGTAAAGACAGCCTCTCAGTCGGGCCGGTAGTGTGTCACATCTGTATGTTACAATATGCCATGGTGTGGAATGAATGAATCACATGTCCGCTGTATGGGCTCCGTAATGATAGCCTTAACCTTGTACTACACTTCACAACTAAAACACCCGGGGCCCAGCAGCGGCCCTATGTGTCATTATCTCAGGCTTTTCACAGCTAAGTGCTCGGTTTGGACGTGATGTGGTGTAGAATTTAGCAGTCCACAGAGAAGTAGGTGGCTTCACATTTAGGGCCGTGTACTAGTCAGATGTTTTCAGAGCTGATGTCATGTGGCACTAGTGATGTGTCATGGATGATGTCAGCACAGACTTTTAAAACTAGCTTGCTTTCATTATATACTTAAATGAACTAAGTGGAAAGTCATTTTTTTAAATCCTCTCCTCCAGTCAGTCCTGTGTCATTTAATTCAATTTCATTTGTATAGCCCTACAACAAAGATTCCTCAGAGGACTTCACAGAAAGAGATGTATGTAAGGTCATTGCAAATAATAATCAAAGTTAATAGACAATCAATAAACACACAAACAAAAGGCCTCTCCCAGGACATCCCCTATAGACCCTCCATCACAGTCAGGAAAAAAAAACCTTTATGGGAAAAGGGTAAACCTTAGGGAGAACCACATGATATGACATGACTCCCAGTACGAACAGGCTATGTTTATGTAAATCTTGGATGCCTCTAATCCTATAGGTAAACCGCTGATGTGGTCATGTTAAAACCTGTGGAAGTGAAGCCCTGTCTAGTGGTTTTTACCTATTTGCTGCTACTAGGGGTTGAGTAGATGCATGGCTGTTGTTAGGGCCATACTGTTTATTACATAGAGTATATTTTGTGTCCAGATTTGTGGACATATATAGGCCTTTTGTAATTGCTGTCTGGCCCCATAAACAAATCTGGATTGGACAAAATGGTGCCAAACATAACACAACAATGCTGGTTGAGTATCATGTAAAATAAGACATTGCTTTGGCTTTTATTTTTTCTTCGAGTATGAGACTTGTATTGTTATCTGTGGGTAGAAGTCAGTGTGCCACTCTGAAGATAACCGTCTAGCCAAATGCATACCTTGTGCCTACGTTCCCAGCTGCCTCACCCAGTGCAAACATCAGCCTGGCATTGTGGTGTTTCATAAATGGGGGAGAGCCTGGAAACTTTAGGTGTGTGTTTTTTGATGTGCCCTCTCCAAATGCACAAAATTACTTTTTGTATAATATTTTCTTTCCCGGAGGATGTTCTGGTTCATCAGGTTTCAGATTAAAGCGTTGTTGTCTATCCAATATAAAGGGTGATATAGAAAAGTGTGGTAGAGGAAAGTCACAATGGGTTTAAGTATGCAAATGGAGTGATAACAACACTTCCTGGCATGTGTCTGTCAAGAGGCCCTCTGCCCTTCTGTCAACCGCATGGAAAGATCACAGGCCCGGATCATGATGGAGGCTGCACACAGCACTGTCACTGGCTAAATCAGATCCAAGAGGGGAGCCATGCAGGCATTTCAAACATCTGCTTGATCTCTGGCCTGAATGTTCCCCTCTTTAACCTTTTATGAGCATGGATATGAAAAGGTAGATGCAATATAGTTTATTCAATGTAAAGTTTCCATTTGATCACTGGTAATTTTAGTGTGACCCGCTTTTGACTGAATATGAGAATACTTTCTGAAAACAACCCTCAGGACCCCCCTGTAGTCTCACTGCACCAGTTCTAAGCCCAGATGAAGGAAGAGGGATACTGATGCAAAAATGCCCACGGGTATGATTCACTGTGGTCACTGGTGACATTTCAAAGTGAAGAGAGAAAGAGACTTTTTATTTTATAGTTCAGTTTCACAATTTCTAGTGTATAAACCATTAGGACTCAAATAAGTTAGAAGGCCCACCCAAGTTAAATCTTCAAAAGCACTAGCTATTTGCTAATGCTAAAGGCTTGTATTGCACCTTATTCTCCTCTTCGCATGTTACTGCTACGTCAACACTGTAGCCTGTGAGTAATTACTCCTGGTCTAATAAAGGCACCTGCCACACTAAAGTGGAGGTGTGTGACTCCTTTCACCAGGCGGCCACTCGCCTAATGATTTACTTCATTGTTTTTTTACTCATGTTGTATATGATTGTGATGAATAGGACTTGTCACAATAATGAGCTATTGCCAGATAAAAAACATACAGTTGGTAATGTTCATTTTCTCTGCTTAAGGGTCAAACTGAACTCTAAAGATCACAAACACCTTGCTAATGCTCTCACTGTAAAACCTGTTCTGCTTGTTGTATCAAAATCCTAGGTGTCAGCTGCACCTGCGGCACTGTTCCCAGCGTCAGTGGCGTCTTAACTCTTTGTGTGTGCCTCCCTGGAGCAACTCAGCTGCTGCTGGAGCTCTGATTTGACTCCTCAGCAGCACTATAGCTAAACTTGGCTGTAAAACATTACGCAAAGGCTGCAGAGGAACATGCTTTAACTTGGTTCACACCTGAGGCACACTGTACTGTGTATTTCCAATAAATCGTTGAGCACAGGCTTCAAGCTCACAAACATGTTTAAGAGCTAATGCATTGAACAGTGTTCTTCTCCAGGCAATCTAAAACTAGGACATTTGGATATTTGGTGCTTTCATGAAACCATGTTATTGAAATATTGTATGTGTTGATTACTTTACATGAGACTAGAGATAAAATTGAGGTTATTTAGATCCTGAGATGTTGTACTCAACATATGAGCAGAGGCAGGGTTAGCATGAATGCAAAGTCATCAAATTCCTGACATTGTGGCTGAAGGTCTGTTCCTTGTTTGTGAGGGGCAGGGTCTGTCAGAGTCAGGCCGGCGGGGAAATACTCGGGAAATCCTAAACAGATTGAGCTGTACAGTACCTGGACATTGTACTGTGAAGCGGGACATATATGAGAATAGGCTGTTGGAGCACACATGATCCATAAAGGTGTGAGCCTATAAATAGCAACAGGGGGCGGGTGTCCACAGCCCTCAGCCCTGAACTCCAACTGTTATAGACACACCATTAGCTCAATGTAAACAAACAAGAGTTCATGTTAAATTGCATTGTACTTCTGTCACTCTGTCTTTTATGTCATAGTGGATTAATATTTCTTGTTTTGAATTACCTAACTGTTATTTGCAGGTAATGATGGTAACAATGTTTTATATTGTATTATTTTGATCATCCATTTTGTAGTATGTGTAGTCTACATTTTGCTGACAGAACTGACGTCCTTTTGTTGCAGAATGACTCTCCAGAGTGGAGGAGCTCGGCTGATTCTCTGGCTGGGCCGTATTCCACAGAAGAGGAGGCTTTCTCATGGCCCAGACCAAAAACTGTGCATCTACGTCGCACTTCACAGGGTTTTGGCTTTACTCTTCGCCACTTCATTGTTTACCCACCTGAGTCCTCAGTGCACTATCCATTTCTGGTAAATCAACACAAGCACTAGATAGATTTGGCCTTGAACATGAGAGTCACTTAAGTTTTTTTGTTACAGGAGGAAGACCATGGTCGCAGAGGTAAGCAAAAATCTGCAGTTTCTTTTCATGAGTGGCCTTCAGTTGTGCTGAGTCAGGCCAGTGCCCCTGACTTCTAATGACCCTTAATCCATCCGCTCTCTGGCTTTTTGCTTCTTGTGCGATGAGAACAATGTAACTCCCATGTGTCACTGACCTTTGTGGAGGCATAAAAGCTTTGTTGAGCACCACCTGTTTGAGTTCACCTCTGACCCAGCTCTTCATATTGTTTTACTTTGTTACTCTTTTTCTCAACAACTGCAAAAAACCTGTAAGAGATGGCCTCCTTTTTTTTTTTTACTGTGCTGGGCATGTTTGAACAGTTTTTCTCATGTTAGCTTAAAATGTCAGTTTTCGTTCTTTATGACGAAGTAAACACTGGTCAAGCCCGCGGCTTTGTGGTTTAGCTGTATTTAATATGTAAAGCTCACTTCACTCTCATTAGGTTTTTTCAAAACACTGACTGGTATAGCTGCAGCTGTATTTGGGATTTCCCCACAGTGATGACTAGGTTCTTCCAAGAGAATTTCTTATATTGAGAAATCTATTTAGGTCCCAGTTTGTGTGTTTTTCTTTTTGCTTTAGTTGTTTTTTTTAAGCATTTGGTCGACTAGAGGTCTATGAAAAGTATTGTTAACTCTTGATTTTATGGTTACTTTTCCAGTATATCAGTTAGCTAAGAACATTTTTTTCTCTGCCATTCATCTATGTTCAATTATTTTTTTAAAAGAGGAGAAACACTATTAGATATTGCTAAAGATTACCTTTGTAAATTACATGTCAGTTGTGATAAAAACTGGGTATGATGTATTTTTTTTTTTTTAAAGCCATCAACGGTTCCTGTGGCGATAGAGCTGCACCACCACAATATGCCATCAGGGGGAGCACCTGTGTGAAACTCTTGTTAAAACATTACATAATGTGTTTCTGGATGAGTAATCTCTGTATGGACGAGATGAAAATTGCCCATAAAGCCTACAGCAGTTGTCACATAGTTTTATTTATACTGTCAGTCGAAGCCACTTTACACTTCAGGTGTATTAAACATTCATGGAGTACATGGAATTACTGTCACTACTGTCTTCAAACCAGATTGTAATAGTTCCCGATTCTGTGTACATGTGCACCATTGAGATCAGTGCAGTGAGCTGACTCGGAGCAGAATGTTAACTTGGTGACAGACTCTGAGCGGGGCTTTGGCAGTGCCCAGAGCTGTTTCTCAGTTTATAAGGAAAGAGTGGGAGTCGCAGCTGAGCTCACTGTCACTCCACCTTCTCTTTCCCTCTTTCTGCAGCTGCTAGGAGACAAGTGCAGCATGAGCAAACAGGGTCCACTTCTAAACCCCAGTGTTTCCCCCTTTCACCTGATCTTTTGTCTTTGAGATACTTAATTAAGTTTTTATTATAATGTGGCCTTGCTTCTGCCAGAACAGCCTGTTTTAGTTTATGTTCATTCACACTTTTTGAGTCCGTTTTGCCAAACTCTGTTCTATTCACACATTTACTACAAGTACTCTCCTTCAGAGTACTTTTCTCAATATTGGAGAAAGCTGTAATGTCATGTGTTTTCTATCATCAGGGAGACAGCGGAATAGGTTAGAGCCAATGGACACTATTTTTGTGAAGCAGGTCAAAGAAGGTGGTCCAGCTCATGGCGCGGGGCTTTGCACAGGTAATTACAAAAAATGAAGAACGCACATATCCCTGTGTATTTCAACAGAACACATTTTAATATTAATATTATAATGATAATTATAGTACAAATTATAAATCACTTTCAATTTTAACAACCTATTGATGTCATTTTAGGTGATCGTATTGTCAAAGTGAATGGAGCAAGTATAATTGGCAAAGCCTATGGTGACGTTATAGCCTTAATTCAGGAGAGGTAAGTTATTCCCACAAACAGTACTTGCATACAAAAAAATCCATCCCCATTCAATATTTTTGTTCCCTTACAGTGGTGACTTTCTTGAGCTTTGTGTGATGCCAAAGGATGAAGATATACTACAACTTGTAAGATTTCATTTACTTTAAATGTGTTTGTTTTGTGCAAAGGCTCAACTCTTGTAACATCTTATCCAAATCTGCAGTGATGTTCTTGTCAAAAGTGTTAATATTGAGACTGCAGGCGCACTATCCCATAAGGACTTTCTATCTGGGTTCCTAAATCAGGACAGTGTTGCATTTTCACACATCTTCCTGCTGCTATTTATAAGGTCTGAACAAACATGACTGCTTAAACAGAAAACATATATGCATCATGCTATTTAACATATTACACTACATTAAAAAAAAGACCTAGTGCATTGGGTTTTATGATTTTTTTTTTTTTTTTTGTCCTTCGCCTCTTCTATGTGTGATTGTACTGCTCACTCTTGTTAATCCCTTATGTCCTTGAACATAGTAATGCACAGCATACAGTATTGGCCATGAGCTGTATTCAAAAGAACAGGAGGATCTATGCAGTGACATTAGACCGTAGGAGGCAGCACACACTGACTGCTTGGAGACGACAGCAGTTGCTTGGACACAGAGCGCGTACGTTGAGAAAGCAGAAAAGGGAGGGAACTGTTTGTCAGGGTAATGGACGCAGTACTGAGGCAGTGGAAAGAGCTCAAATGAGAAAATACAACTATAAGATGTATGGGCTAACAGAGCTGTGATCAGGTTGTTATAAAGGGACTAGAGAGAGGATGAGTGGGAGTGGAGCTAAATGTATAATGAGCAGCTGCTGCTTGTGTCATGTGAGCAGTGAGGGAGGGAGTGAGCGTAGACTGGAGCCACCTTGTTCATTTAGCGTAATATTCTGCTCGGTGGATAGAACCATGGAGACCTAAGAGCAACATGAGAGGCACGCTTCACCAGGACACACTGACATGGGCGGGTTGTAACGTGGCAGCTCCTGCTCCATCACTACTCCTCATCCCTGTGTGCTGCCGCTGCAGCTCAGAGTATTTTTAGCATGTCAAGTCCAAGCTGCTCTTTGGCTATTTTGTGTTCTCACACATTTTTTTTCTCTTGTGTATATTTTTCACTGCTGGCATCTTTTGGTCTCGCATCACATCTCTCCTTTCTTCCTATTGCTCTTATTTTCACACTCTGTAATGGCAGCCTTTTTCTGTGGAAACTGCTTTTCTGGTAAGCAAACGGCAGACTGGGTCGCCTGACGTTGACATGTTGTGCTTGCTGTCTCATTGTGCATATGTCATGCATGCCAACGACGTAATTACGTTGATGTTTTACTACATCTCGTTTCCTTGTAGCTATCCTCATATTCACAGTAATGATGATGATGGCTTTACAGTGGCTGAGTATGAAGTGTAGACTGTAGAGATGGCTGATGACGCCTGCAGTACCTGTAGCTTGAGCACTCGACTGGCATACAGCTGGCATCTCAGTGAAGCCTCGCCCCTGCTTCATCCTCACTGCCTTGTCTTATTAATGTGATAAGGGCCAGTGACCCCTGAACTGTGACGCGCACTACTCAGAGTGAGGAATATGGCTCTGTGCCACATACAGTTTTATCTATGATAGTAATTTAACACAAGGATCAAAGTACTCTTACCGTCACTTACTGTACAACATGTTACAGCAATATACATATGCATTTTATTTGTTTATAAATAACTATATATATATATAAATAAATAAATGTCTTTAAGATGGTTACACATAAAAGTGTTACATTTCCCACAAGTGATTGTCTGCTTGTATTTTGAGATAAACTACCGTGTAATTGATCTACAAACCTTGGACAGCAGAAGTAGCTAACTGCCCCACTCTAAATAAGAAGCAGCTGAAGTCCACTGACACCCTTGAACTGCTAACGCCTCCGCTCTCTCAAACTGCAACATGCACTGCCCACACTTGCATAGAGCATTGCAGTATTATGGTTAACATCTCCAGGAGCCATCTCTGAAGTAACACAGTGAATATTATACACTTTTAGTGCACTGTACTATGTTAACTGATGACTGTTTTTGTGCTGTCCCCAGGCCTACTCCCAGGATGCCTACCTCCGAGGCCACAGTAGCTACAGTGGAAATGCCTGCCACATTCCTGAGCCTCCTCCAGTATGCTATCCCAGAGTAGACTGTAAGCCTACGGGCATGGCCCAGACCACAGACTCTGCAGGGCAGGTCTGCCGAGGGTTACCTGCCGATCATGGGTACCGGAAGGAAATTACTGTGCTTCCATCTCCGCCTCCACCATCATATCCAAAAAGCCAGACGGCTGTGTGCATGCGCAATGATGCGGTGAGGACCGTGGTAGTACCTCCTGATACAGCCCACATGGGGCGCATGGGACCAGCACACAGAATAGATTATATGGACCCAGGCTTCATCAGGGGGAGACCTGGGTCGTTAGCCCAATATCCTCATCCAAGAAAAGCCGATGTCTATCCCAGTGGACCAGGGATGGTTTCGTATGGAGGGCCACCCCCCCATTACCAACCCAACCATCAAAATATTGATTGGCGTACTTACCAAACGTACAGGGAGTACATTGATAACAAAGGAATCCATTCTCATGGTAGCAGGACTATCCAGGAGAGGCTGGACAGTTTGCGGACCAGCCAGAACTCCTTCGGTGTTCCTCCGCCCATGCCCCGAGGAGACTGGTGCTCCAAGGGCGTGCGGCGCAGGAGCACTTCACATGAACGCTCATACCCTGGACCTCCTCCACACTTTCACATACCCCCCCGCAGTGCCTCTCAGGACCGCATGAGTCCAGACAGAATAGCACATGCAAGGAACTGGCCCCCGCGCAGTGTGTCCCAAGATGGCCTCCTAAACAAAGCCCGGGGACACTCGACAGACTATGTTGACCCGTCAGAGCTCTCTCGGCCCATGGAGAGGATACCAGGTTATGGGCGAGCAGAACAAGGTACCAGGGCCAGTAGACAATCTATGCCCAGACAGGCCCTCCTCTACAGGCCCTCTGTGGGATACAGTGGAGGCTTAAGGGGCCCTCCAAACCCTCCGGTATACACTAAAGGACCAGACTCGCTTCACTTCCGCTCTTCACCTATGATCTCAGAAAGACCCCAACATTTCGGAAAGAGCACCAGTGTAGAGCATGCTCTTGCTGACCAAAGAGCTGCCATCAAAGCTGCCCACACAGGACACCCTTCACAGCACGGCCACAGCAGAACCCGAGCAGAGTCAATGCAGCCAGTCGAAGCAAGAAAGGACCAGGTATCTGTAGCACACAGGTCTGTGTCCTGCTCTACCCCAAAACAACTTTCCCAAAGGCCAAGCAGCCTCAAACCCCCTCACCCTGAGCTCCAGACTCAAGTGAATGGACGCAGCCTTTCAGAGAGTGGGGTGGTTTTACGAGAGAAACCCCCCTCTGCTAAGAACCCCAGCCCCCTGCGACACCCCTCGTACATCCTGGCTGTAAATGACGATGGGACAGACCCCACGGCAGGTGTGGTGGCATGCTGGCTTCCCAATGACGCACGGCGAGAGATGCAGATGAGGCGCCTCGGGGAGTGCCACACCTCCTGCTCCAGCAACCTGGATGAATCTCTTGACGCCATCCCATTCATTGGTAAGAGTTTGCTGCCAGGCCTGTACCAGTGTTGTCATAGCAACAGCAGTAGGCAGGAAGTGTGAGGCAGACTGACAGAGCTCATAACCACTCATAGGCAAATGTCTTCATTCATGAAGGGATGCTAAACAGGATTTACAGTGAAGGTGGAATTCATTTTGTAGTCAAGACCTCTGCTTTTTAGATTATTATAGTTCTGCATGTGACAGTCTTCCCCAATAATCAATAACCACATATTCTACCTGTCAGTGGCTGGATGTCATAGGAGTATTTGTAGTTTTAGTAACAGGTTGTGTAAAAGACATCAGGGACTAAATCTAATTCCACTCGAGTGAAGCGAATTGCTTAGTATCAGCTCAGTACTGAGAGCAATTAATAATTTACAGCCAGTCATAAGCCTGTAAATATGCCCCACTGAGGACATTGCTATAGTTACTGTGCTGGAGGCCATGCTGAGCAAAGAGGAGTATGTGTCTGGAGTGGAAATCAAGTTTTTTAAGTTTTTTGCTTACAGTAATTAATGGTATCACGTTGGTCCGCGTCCACAGATTGTACGTGTGAACGCGATAACTCAAAAACAAGATGCCGGATTAGTTTAAACTTTTGCACACATGTACATATAAAGACACAGAACTGTATCGATTTTGGTACTTCTACGATGAATATTAATTAATAAATTAATTAATTACTAGCCAAAATTGTGAACTCAATAACTCAAAGTCTTTGCTTGACATTTTTCACTATTGAGGCATTCTTTATTTGACCTCTGTAATTTGCCTATGTACACTAAATATACACTAGCCCGGATCACTGTGCCAAAATTCACACGATTTTGTTTATATTCAGCAGGATTATTGGCTCAATAAAAGTGCTTCTTATTTAGATGTCATTAATCGCTGAAGTACCAAACTCAATCCAGTTCAGCGTCTTCATGATATGTACCTGTGCGTAACAGTTGAAAAAGATCCAGCAATGACTTTTTGAGTTATTGCGTTCGCAGTTTTGTCCCGTTATTAATTAATTACTTAATTAATATTCATCGAAGAAGTACCCAAATCGATACAGTTCGGCGTCTTTATGGTATGTACCTGTGTGCAAATGTTGAAACTGATCCGG
>JAVQKC010152760.1:0-11190 GCA_036025475.1 Philypnodon macrostomus
TTAAGTTGTTATTGGTTTAACCTGTTTTTTGACTGTTTTGAGTGGCTTTACACAGTACGGGTCAAAATGACCCGCAACATAAAAAACGTATTTTTTTTCCAACATAATACAAGGGTTAAATGAAAAGTGGATAAGCAAATGTGGAGTTCAGTCCAGATAGATGCTTGTACAGTCAGTATATTCAGTCTAGATTAGCAACTGTGAAGAATCTGTTGTCGGGCTCAGACCAGGCTCACGGGTAGGTCAGCGTCATCCAGGTTTAAGGGAAGTTCAGGCATTTGGGGCTCAAAGCTGCTCCGTCGACGCCATGGTGACTCCTCTGACTGGGTAATGGTGTGGAGTGGAGTGGTTGCGGCCGGTTGACTTTTTACTTTGCCAGGCGGGTCTCCTGAAGGGACAGGCGTGCTGGCACATGGCTGGGCCGTGGCAGCAGACTCATGAAGTGCTCGCTGTCCCATGCCAGGCTGTGAGCGTGGAGCGGGCGGGACAGCAGAGCTCCATTCTGGGTAACATGGTGGCACGGCAGATATGGGCGAGCGAGGGACGGGGGGGCCCGCTGGGGTGCGGTAGAATGAGGTGCGGCTGTTTTCCTGAACAATTGAAAAGAATGCCCATTAGTCAAAAGAAAATTAAATAAAAAGGTAATAATGTCCTGAAATAAAAAGTACAGACTTGGATTAGCACCAGCATGAGTGGCCAGATGGCTTTAGTAGCGTTGATACTGAGGGCTGTAGTAGTTACAGTTGGTGAAGTTAGCAGAGAGGGAGATGGTGGGAGCAGTGGTAGTAAAAGTAGAAGCAGAAGTATTAGAGGTAAGTGTAGTAGTCCTAGTAGTAGTGTCAGCAGGTTAAGGTCTGAGTCTCAACAGGTTGCAATGGAAGTGCAGAGTGTCGACTGGTGCGTGCTCATTATTTCACAGCTTTTCATTTTCACATTTTAATCTCTGAAAAACAAAGACAAAAAGCATGCAAGAGAAAAGAGAAAAGGTGGAGCAGAGACAGTTAGTACGCTTGTGATGTTTGTTAGATCAAACAGTTTGAAAACACATTCTGTAGCTTCAAGGGTAGTGTTTTGACAAGGCATTTCTTCTGTAAAAGTTCAATTGGCTTTGATGATTGTTGCAAAAGTCTGACTGAGCAAGCATGAGTATAAATAGACAAATCAACTACCATTCCACCAGTGACTATTTCTGAAAACCACAGCTTAGGTTAGTCACACTACAGTACGATACAATGTATAATTAACATGCATTTCAAAGCTCCTGTACGACTATTTGAACTTTAGACCACACAGGGGCGTAATAAGTTCAGGTATTTAATAAACAAAATGTATGAGAAAGAGATAGAAACACATACAGGCAGCGGACAGGAGGAAGGAGGAGAGACAAACAGGAGGTCACACATCTAAGACAGGTACAGAGCTGCAGCAGGCTGCAGAGACAGGGCACCAAACAAAGGCACATGGAGAAGGTAATACAGTCAGTAACCAACTCAATATATCGGTACAATGCTGGCCATGCAAGTATACATCTGCGCATTAAGTACAGCTGAGACAGACTTAGGATTGTAGGCCTTTTTGTTAACAGTGATGAGAGGACATGCGACGGGAGAAGCTGTAACAAGATCAGTTAGATGTCATTTTGTGGATGGTCAGAATAATCCTTGAGCTGCTACAGTATGACTGAGTTACTTTAGTTGAGGTGATTTCTCTGGTCAGTAAAGGCCTTTTGTCACATGCAAAAGTACTGTATATAAAACAAGCGAACCTGGTGTTTAAATATGCACAAACAAGGAGAAGATACTGTATCTTACAAAATGCAAGGACAGCGAAGTTTGGTCAAAAGCAAAATGGCAACAACGAGGAAACTCAATGAAACAAGCCGGCAAGGAGAGGTGTGAAGGGAGGAGCACTTTTCTGGTTATCGCAGCCAAAGTAAGGGAGAGAACATCAGATGTTCTGTATCTGATCTGCTCCTATCGTCTGTACAACCACAGCGAGCCAGCCAGTGAGAGGACAGATTAAAGTGGACTTTAGTTTACAGGGGGGTTTATAGTAGCCGACATACGTGCTGCTGCACTCCCCGATTCGGGACGTATACCTCTGTATACAAGGGTTCGACAGCCGTCTGGCCTGCCGCATCTGCAACAACACAGTGCAAAGCAGGATTAGAGCAGGTGTCTGCCCGTCAGAGGAGGGGAAAGGACTGGGACAATGACACAGAGAGAGAAAAATCTAACTCGGGAAATATGCCAGAAGAGAGAATAAGCAGAAAGTGGGAAAAAGACATTTATGAATGCCTGTCAAAGTAAAGGTCCAGGTGTTCAATGATTTGATGGCATCTGGAGTCAGCCCATTTATACAGCAATCTACATTAACCGACTGAAAAATGTGGGACAAAATGTTGCTGTACTGTGCGAGAAATTAGTAAAAAACACCAAAAACCAAAAGACAGGATGTGAGGAGAAACACGAGCATGCAGACTCCAGTTCGATTAGACGTCAACACATGCTCTGTTTTATCGAACTATATTATTGTGTTGTGTGCTTTAGGTTATTCACTAAACATATTTTGAACAAGGCCAGTTCATACACAAGCTATACAAGGTATATTATAAGGGAGTACATTATTCTTTCAGATTTGTATGTTATTGATGTTTGTGAATCATCTTTATCCTCCGTTAAAAACTAACCTATTATTGTTTAATGTTTGTTTTGGCATATCAATATATAAACAAAATGGTTTGTCTACTGATTTTTGTCACTTTCAATGAGCTCTAATTTTTTTAAATGTACTGGCGGGGCACAAGTCACTGAAAAGTCATACATACATAAATTGTTGTACATGTTTTGTCCAGTCTGGGTTACGCTGTATTGTACTATGGATAATACATACTGTAGCAGCAGATCTCCCAGGGCCTCGTTGGGCCACAATGGCCCCTGACACAGCCTTGATCCAGCTGTGCATCTCCTCTGGACTGTCAGCCTGAAGGTGACACAGAATATGAGGAAAACTAACAGAACATAAGGCATGTGTGCCTCCTTAAGAATGTTACCACAACATTTGGAGGAATGTAGCTAGATAAGAAATACCTGTATGTAAAAAGTCCTAGAGGTGGTGACGACTTCAAACAGGTTATCTCTCATCATAATATCACTAGAACAGAGATAGAAATGCTTCACATGTCACAGTTGACCGGATTAAATAAAATACCCAACCTCTGTGTTCCAGACAAAATACATTTGTACATGTTAAATACCTCTGTTTACACTCCTGGACTTTGTGAACTTCTTTCAGTGGAATCATTCGGAGAGGTTCTTTCTCCTAACACAACAAAATAAAAACATTGTAATCAAGTTTTGTGATTTAATCTAAGGGACAGCAGGGAGACCCCTTGAGTGTGTAATAGTCAAATAAGGGTAGACACAGACAAGGGCTCAGTATGGGACGTCCTGCTTTATCTTGAATAATCTTTGTATAAAAGACTAAAAGGCCAAGAGGGTAAAAACAAGACATGTAATGACATGTACCGACATGTCATGACATGTACTGACATGTAATGTGAACGCAAAGAATTCCACCGAAAATGAATAGAACCTGTCCCAACTTGCTTACATGAGTCTGAAGTTATCTGCTTGAAAATATTTTACTATCAACTACCAATTTAAATCAATTCCATGAATGAAATAACACCTGCTTTACCAAATCGGATTTGAAGTAGCTCATTGCATTTTCTTCCAGAAGAAAGTAGCGCCGTTTCCAGTTTCTCATCTAGAGAGGGATGACAACACACCAATGCATTACTTTTTTTTTTACAAACACATAAAGTTAACCATTTCTTATTTGACTGTCGCTGTAGAATCCTACCACAGCTCCTTGCTTGACACAATAACCAGATTTGATGACCGTGTGCTCCTGAGAAGGCCTTCCCAGGAAGTATGGCAGCTGACTGTGGGAGCGCTGCATGGCCTCGCGATCTGCTTTCTCTGCACCATCTCCCCCTTCCTGCTGGAATTAACATTACAAAACTCTCAACAAAGTATTCTCACAGAAGATTGCACAGATAACCTATATTTGTTTGCTGCAGTCACATGTTCTGTTTGAGTAAGTTGTGTAAGAACTTTGACTGTACTGCAATTGCACAATGAACTTCCTTTAACCCATACAGTAAATATAATAATAAGAGCAAGTCTGGACAAGCTTGTAAACTATGTGGTCATTACTTGTGTCTGTGTAACAATGGGTACTCCTCCGATGATTTCAGTTTTATAAGAAACTTGTTTCTTGGATCCGACAACGTCTGGCAAACTTCTCTGGTTCTCAGAATTGTGCTGAGCATCAGACAACTTTGGCACCTGAAACATTGTACAGACGCGTTATGAATCAGTGACAGGCTAACCTTCCTCCTAATTTCATAATACAACACAGAGTATTAATAGGCTTTGTGTATGTCTCACAGTGATCTTTGTAGCTTTATTGAGAGCATTGACCCAGTCCACCAGGTCCTGCTGATCATTGGCTTGAAGAAAAAACTTTCTCATCCCAGCATTGATGACTAAGAGATTACAAAGAAAACAGAGTGAGAACATTAGCCATCCGCTGAAATAAACACACCTACACAAAGCCACATTTTATCAAACAAGATATGTTCAAGATCAGTTTAAACTACTACTAACTGTGGCCTCAATTCATATTTTCACACATTTGCACACTCAAGGGAATCCAAAAACAAAACCCCTAATCAAGCAGTGATTACTTATGGTTAAAAAACTTCTATCATTCTCTTCATTATGCATCCATTTCAGCTTAAACTGTCTTCACCACTTCCTGTCTGTACTGTGGGAATAACTTACATGAAAAAGAGACTGGTAAAGCTGGAGGGGGTTGCTGTAAATGGTACTAAATGTAATACAATGAAGCTCTTTCTTCCTTGTTCGGAGCATGTATGCGTTTCTGGTGGGGGGTCACTCTTTGACATATAATAAAAGTCATTCTCTGATCCTGACCTTCCTAGAAATAAATCTGTCTGAGTGGTGCCATTAGGATGACCACTGTGAAATGATCCAGCTGTCACGCCCTTTAGAGTTACAGCTCAACTGCACAGGGAGGTAATATAGCCCTGACTCATAATACACAGTAAACTAAGAAAAAAGGAAGAGAATTATGTTTCTAAAGTTATGCTAAATTATATAGTATGGTTCAATCAAAGCAGAATGGACTTTCGATGATTCATTACATGCTCCTAGGAGTGTGTGATTTGGCAAAAAGATAACATCATATTGTGTGATTATGATACAGTGCATTAATTTATGCTCTGCTCATTAACGCCATTTTTACTGTAACAATGTTTATAATAAATAAATAGTAAAATAAAATTGTGGTGAACATTGGATTGTATGTATTTTTATTTTAAGAAGATTTCATGAAGACACTGATATTTGTAGTTTTCTGTGTAAGACAAAAAATACAAAGTCAATTGTGATCTAATCAAAATTGTGATCTTCGCTTAATACAATTCTGTGTGTATTATATTTTTTACTATATCTCCACCCCTACAACATGCTCCATTTGTGAAAGAAAATGCAACAACCCTTTCTCTTGATTCAGGAAAACCATCTTGTCAAAACTATACATACACTGGGTCATTGTTATCATATCAAAGTTGCTCAAATAAGACCACAGTGCTAAATAATTATTATAAAACAAGAAGCATTTGCGACATTTGTTAGATGTAGATCTCCTTACCAAAACAGAATTCAGCCTTGGGCCTCAGCTTTGTAGCATCACTGACCTGAAAGAGAACAAAGCCAACAATTGTAACCACAGTAAAGCACCTAGGTTGAGCTAGACTATAGTTACCAACATCACTGAAACTCACCTTGGAGATATAGGTGAGCTTTAGGGAGCCTACACATTCAGCGCCCACAGGCAGATTCTAGGAAAAAGAGACAGGGCCTTTCAATACCATGTAACTGGGTGAGGCTGCAACTAAATAACTTCCTCTATACCGCTGCATTAACATTTGCATTGCTGTAGATTTGAAGTAGAAGCTTGAGATTTAGCATCATTAAATTTTGATCTTGTTAATCTATAAAAAGAGAAGAGAGACGTGAATTATTTAAAAACTCCCCTGGTTTATAAATACTTCATGCAACAGCACGCTTCAAAATACCACATCTTCTTTAGACTATGCTATACAAGCCAAACACAGTGAGACGCTAACAATGGCAACTGAGAATTAGACAGAAAGAGGTATCCATGTATGTGACCAACTGACATCTGAATGAATGAGTGCTCTCCAATAATTGAAGCAACTATTCACGGTAGCATGCACTGGTTCAGAGGGCTGCATGTAATTAGGGAAACAAACTTGTATGGATACTATGACCAAGATTAATACAACGTAGTAAAACAGCTATTCTATTTCTAGTAAGTAAAACCAAGGCTCCAGACTTCATTCGTCAAAACTTGAAGAACTAGACAAGGACTAAACCAGGAGACATGTTTCAGTTGTGAGTAAATTTAGGACTAAATAATACTAAATTAATGAATTCATCCATCAATTTTTCCGTTAGTGGTCACGGGTGACAGTGGACAGTAGCATGCTAGTCACAGGGCTAAAACAGGCAAAAAAGTCACACACAGACTGACAACAACATTCATTCACTAGGGGCAATTTTAATTTGACATCCCAGAGAGAACCCACAATAACACAGGGAGTACACACAGACTACACCCTGTATTGTAAAACAAGAAAACTCTAAAGTCATTAGTACAATGGAGATAGTCTTTTTATAAGAACAAAGCTAGCAGCATCCAGGTACATGTTTTACCTGTGGGTTGTCCATATACCACACCAGGCTTCCCTGCTGTGTGTCGAGTATGAAGTAGCGTCGCAGGAACTTGCCGCTGTTCTCATTTTCCTCAATGTCTAGAAAACCACAGATGCGGTTCTGCCGGTCCACATAAGGCATCTCTGCACCGGGACATTCCCTGGCCTCTGTGGGCAGGGGGTGTGGGAAGGACTGGCGCTAACAAATACTAAAAGACAAAACAAAAGGCTGATGTTAGTAAGAAGTTTGCAATATTATGCTGCATGTTGTAGAGGAGATTGCTATGCTGCTAATGCCAGAGGAACCAAACCACAACCCCACCCTTACCCTTTCTATCTCTGCTCAACCACTCTCCCCTTTTTGCCTCATCATTGCTTCTTATTTCACGGTGTCTCTTTTCACCTCTAGCACTGCCCTTGCCTCGTGCCATCCTTTCCTACCTCACTGTCTGTGCTGCCTCCTCGGAGTTTCCTGTGATCCCATTTGGCAAGCCTCTGACCGGCCCCCTCTTCTGCCTCCTCCTCCTCCCTACACAGCTGAGCACCCACTGGAGCTGGTTCAAAAAAATAAAAACCAACTCAGCCATGTTTTCATCACAAAAAAACCACCACCATCACCGCAGAGCTGACACGGACTGAATCTGATATTTAACCTTCAAACAGTTAAAAATCAATCAATAAACAAAAACTGACTGTCTAACCCTTTTATGACATGTAGGTAATCCGTTATGATTATTTTACATTAGTACCTCCACTGACCTCTACAGCAACATCAAATCAGAGTTTGCGGGTAACAACTTTGACCAATAGTAGTCGAGTTTTACCTTAGACCCTCCTCTGACCTCTACATCAGCAACTATGATTTGATGATACTGTAAAGGCCAGGGGAGGGACTAAAGTTCACTTTAACAGATTTCTAATGGGCTACTCCTAGCAAATCCTGCAAATCCTGCAAAAATAATTTAGCATTTTGTTGCCGTCGTGTTGAGAAGAAGCTGAAATTAGTCAGTGAGAATGTCTTTTGGTAAGCACAGATAAAGGCTTTCTTTCTGCACAGCTCTGTGTAGGTAGACGGGGGCACAGATGGGACAAAAGGCCCGGTTGTTGTGTATAGAGTGTGGGTACAGAGCAGCTCGGTGGAGTCCCGGGCTGTCCTATCTGACACATAGGCACGTGAATAAAGAATACAAGCAGTGTACAAGTACTGTTGTTATACGACTGTGGACAATTGGGTGGTTTCATATCGGGGTGGGGAATATGGCAATAAAAGATTGTATCATGATCTGAAGTTATGACGATCTGCTAATCTGGGAAGACGTTGAATCGTGCTGCAGCGCAGGCATTTTTACTGCAACAATGCCAGTGTTCATATTAAGAAAAGACATAAATGAATAAATCAAGAAGTAAAAAGTATTATGATGAACATTGGTTTGGATGTCCACTAATTTTGTATTTAAAAATGTTTTAAGAAGACAATGAGACAAAAATAAGCGTGATCTGATAAAATCTTCCACCACTTGTTTCATAGTTCACAGGCACCAATCTAACAACGTGGACTTACATTTTACAAAAAATAGATGCAGATGCAGACAAGCCTACTTTAGCAAATAATACATAAAATTGTAAAATTGTACCTGGAGCTGTTGGGGAGGCAGGGTTTGGTCAAATAATAATAGGATTCTTGGAAATGATTAAATTAAATAGTAGGGCACTGACTGATAAGTTATCCAAACCGCACAGGTCCATTATGAAGTTTATTGTTTTATAGTCTGACTTTATTTGGTCCAGCTGTACTACAGACAGTATATGTAGGTTAATGCTTTACTTTGTGAATACTTAGTTTTGTCTGGTCGTTAGAACACATCGTTACAGTGTCGAGTTACTTTCACACTGCATGATATAGTATCACGTAACAGTGAGTTAGCTTTGTCAGCTGTTGACAATAGTTACAAAGTCCAGCAACATGGTGTGAATATAGTGACAACAGCAAGTCTATTAGTTCAGCCATAGTTTGATAATGTTATATATTTTTTTAATTATATCAGTAAACAGTCAACCACACAAACCACACCAAAGTAAAGCAAGGTTAAAGTTCAGTGAAAGTGTTGTGATAAAATATTAGGAGACTGTTTACAGCTGCTCAGGGCATTGCCTGTCATCACTTGCAGCCAACTGGCCTCAGTGAATAGGCCATAAAACAGAAAGGCCAGTTGGTCATCATAGAGATCTTACTAAACACCCAACTTATTAACAACTGTTCAAAAATAACAAAGGTTAGACCATAACGCTATCAGCACAATTGTGTTTAAAACAGTTATTTCGTTCTTAGTCCAAGTGCGTAGCATGTTATGTGCTTTTAGCTCCAGAAGAAAACCAGTTACAAGCTGTAATGCTGATGGCAAAACACTGAGCAGATTTACGGTGAGTTTGTATTCATGACAAATAGCTAAACCGTGGACGGCACAGGTCATACCCAGGACGGGCCAAACCAGATGTGGACATTTTAGAAGGCATAGGCCTTCAGGTTTGGTCAGGTTTAGTCTTTACAGTCCCATAGTTTAACCGGACCAGACTGGACTCTACATCATCAATAAAGAAATGTCACCTACAGTTCACAGGTGACAAACAATACGTGACTGGGATATTACCATACGTCAAAACGAAACAAACATACTCACCAAGCTAACTAATTTAGCCAGTGTACAGTATTTTCAGGACCTCGAACTGCGTTAAAATCAATAGAAACACTCTCTCCAGTGTTAGCAGCAGCGTCAGGACTGAACTGAGCTGCTAGCACACTGCCAAATGAGCAGAGCTAATGCCTTTATATCTCACGTAAACACCACAGCAGCTAGACGGAGTAATAATCGACAGCATTACAACAATAATATGAATAATGGCGGTGAGCATTGAGCAATAACTATCAAGTGTTAACAAAGTACAGCAGTTAACATTAAACGGTTTTTAACGCTACGCTAACCCAGCGCTGATGTTCTTCGCCCTAATCTAAATACTAAACTAAATACATACCCTGTATTTTTCATGTTTTCAAAATACTTTAAACAATCCAGTCCACCTTACCCAAGCCTTGCTTTTTTTGCAGTAGTCTGTGCCTTGAGGTCGGCGCTCGCTGCCTCAGCCCATCTCCACCATGATGTCCACAGACTCACAGGTCGCTGCCTCAGTGCCTCAGTGTGGTTCTGTCTGGTGGGTGTGAAACACAGATCGTCTATAGATACGACATTATGAGGCGTGTGACGGCCCAGTCTCCGTTCTTAATTGTTCACGTAATGATTACATTTACTTCTGTGCCATGCTTCTGTGCTTCTGGTTAAGATTAATAAAGATACATTCCTAAGTGCAATAATGTACAAATTATTATGTATTAATTTTGTCCTTTTGTTTTCTGTTATTTTCCCATAAAGATATCCCGCTGTAGTCCTATTCTATTCTGGCCAGGCAAGACCTATTCCTAAATTGCCGTAAGATTTTGTGCGTTTTCAGAGTGAGAACTCTTCCGTTTGAAGAAAATGAACAGTTGAATTTTTGGCACAGACACTGGGGCACAGACGAGGAGTGCGCCCTCTAGCGTTATTTTATGTTTGCAACAACCCTTCTATATACATTTTATAAAACAATTTGACACTGTGTAAAATATCAGGGGTGAACCCTCTGGTTTAGTAGGGTATAGTTAGATATGGTATACCAAGGTTAACCAAGTCTCCAGTGAACCAAGACCTGGCCTGACCTATTTTAAAGGCTAAGCTTGTGGTTTTAGACAAGAGCATCTTCAAAGAGGTGGGCGTTTACCAAACAGGAACAGTGGGTGAGCTGCAGAGAAAAAGTTTGCAGAGGCAGTGTGTGCACAGGCAGCTGCTGTACATGGTATTTTAGTTACACAGTAGACATATGCAGTGATGGAGGAGAAGAGGGACGCAATTTCAGAGGTCAGGCATTTCCCGATGCTCTGGCCTCTGCCCAGGTTCCGTTCACAGAGCGACACTTCTGGGTTTCACTCCAGGGTCCTGCTCAGACTCAGAGGAGTACGCTCAGGTAGGACACCATTGGATCTACAAACCTAATGAAGTCAGCTAGTCTTAATCAGTGCTTTGCAAACTCTGGGCTTGTGTTTCTTACTCTATGTATTACTTTATAAGTAGAAACTGGTGTAATCATGTGTCCCTACTTTGGTCCCTGATATCACACACATTTTTGCTTTTGGACTCAGTTGACTGTAATGTTGGCTGATTATATCGGCGAAAACAGCGTGTCGCCGATATTATGGAATCACGTCGGTGCGCGTCCGCGTCCGCGTCCGCGTCCGCAGATCCTAGCTGTGAACGCGATAACTCAAAAACGAA
>JAVQKC010152778.1:0-13626 GCA_036025475.1 Philypnodon macrostomus
AACCACACTGAGTAGGTCCTCCTCACATTTACAACCACACTGAGTAGGTCCTCCTCACATTTACAACCACACTGAGTAGGTCCTCCTCACATTTACAACCACACTGAGTAGATCCTACGCGGAAATAGATTAATCTGTGGTGTGTGTGACCCCAGAAACTCTGAAGTCAAACTTCAGTAAATGCAGCCTATAGGTTAAGTTACAATGGAGCTTTGCCTCTCACCTGCTGCCAGCTGCATCCAGCCGCAGATCTTGTAGACGGTGCCGGTGCTGCAGAAGAAGAAGAGCGCGAAGCAGCCGATACAGGTGAGCACAAGCCCCATGGACATACTGATGAAGACGGAGGCGGCTTTGAAGGCACCAGACGGGATGGAGTTGAACTCTGTGAAGCTGCCTGTGCAGGTCAGGTCCCGGGACAGCCCGTTGCCGATGCAGTAGTGAAAGAGCCCAAAGTAACCCGCCTGGGGGGTGTCCACGCCGTCCCCGATCCAATAAGGCTGAATGAAACAGACCACGTTCACGATGGCAAACAGGATTGTGAAGATGGCCCATAGCACGCCGATGGCACGGGAGTTACGCACGTAGTTGGTCTGGTAGATTTTGGCAGCTTCAGAAGCGGGGAGCATCGTGGTGGTGATGGGAGCCCCGGGCACCATTCTCTGGTGTCAGGCAACGGGGACTGTTCAAATCAAGTCAGTGGCTTCTTCACCAACCTAAAATGTGTGTCGTGAACGCACCATTCCGCTCAACACACTGTTTTCCCTCGTCGTTCACTAAAACATCTGCGAGCATGAGACAGCTCTCACTACAGCTTCAAATCCCCGTCACACCAAAGCCCTGATCAGATTTGCAATCGTCCACTGTTTTTCATTCATCACTCTCTCTCCGAAACGTGAAACAACGCTTAATCCAAAACCCTAATCCCAAATAAAAGACGTGTTTTTTCTATCGAGCATAAACTAATCCTCAGACTACTATACCTAGCTATCCCTATTGCGTTGAGGCAGCTGTCGGGTTCGTTGGTGAAGAAGGTTGACGTTGGTCTCTGAGAATCACAGTGAAATGCTCAGCTCGCTTGACGCTGAGTCTCTAGCAGCAGCTCAGTACCATCTCAATTACAGTTGGATGAAATAGGACCAACCCACTGTTTTTAATCCCACTCTGACGTAGTAGACATAGCCAGTAACACATCTTAAACAGATACCAACCACTTAAATATTTTTAGGAATTTATTTTCTAGTTGAAGTTCAAAATTAATTAATTTATTTAGGATATTCGGGTTTTATTTTTATTTATTTATTTTTAACTATTTTTATTTATTTTATTTTTTATATATATATATTTTTTTATGATCATATTTTGTTTATTTATTTATTTAAATGTGAAGGCTAACTGTAGGCTAATTGTAGAGGGTGTTTATCATACACATGTAGCCTCTATCGTTTTCGTTATCATTAGTATTTATATAGAAAAGGCACAGTTTGGTCCGTCGGGTTACTGCAAAGAATAGAAAACTTCATTACCCACAATGCCGTGTCACAGCTGTGATTGGCCCAAATCACCAGGAAGTTCAGTGGTGTCACGAAACAGCCACAGGACGGCGCGAAACAACAGGGGAGCACCGGCGTGGATTATTGTGGCGCAAGAAGTTGAAGACGTAGTTGTTTTGTAGTTAATTGCACTAAAAGATGACAGCGCTATTGCAGCATCCCGGGTACAATGAGGAGAAACTGCAGAGAGTCGCGGAGCTGTTACCGTGCAGGGAGGTCCAGGCGGGGGTCCTGCTCTCTCTCATGGGACAGGTTGGTTGCATTTAAAATACAAGCTCTACTCGTGCATTATCCAATTGAAGCAGTCACCTACACTATAATAAATAATAGCAATAACACAGAAGACGTTTGTTTACAGTTTATTTTCTTTTACAGCCTGAGCACTACAGTTTCCCGTCCATTTTCATCTATGGTCACCGAGCCACTGGGAAAAGCCATGTCATGAATATTTTAATGAAAGAACTAGAGGTAAGAAACAGACTGTGGTATTCAGAGAAACGCATATATTTTGAGTTATTTTAACTGGAATAAACCTGAATGTAGTAAACACTTGGTTATGTGTTAGTGGTCTTTCCTTTTAGTCAAAACAATCAAATTCTAACCGTGGGAAAAACATTAAGATGAGAAATAGACCTAACCCACAACAATCTGTAGTTTTTTAATAAGATGTATGAGCTGAGAGAAGGTGAAGGATGCTGTCACATGGCCCCGCTCGCACACGGTGGCATGTCTTTCCATCAGACCATTCTCAAGACCCACTACTATTACCTACCCACTGCTTTAATGAATATTTTTAAATCCAAAGCCTCATTATAGGCAAACACAAGTAGCAACAATGTATGTGGTAGGTGCCAAGTCATAACTCCACAATTCAATATGTGCAACTTTATGTTTTGTGTCAGGCCTATTCACCAAAGGAGATTAGTAATGTTAGTGTAAATATATACAAGACTATGGTTAGTTATAGCTTATTGTTTCTCCTCTTTGCAGCTGCCCCATGCGGAGGTCAGCTGCGTTGAATGTGTTTCTGTGGCGCTGCTCTTTGAACAAGTCCTGCTGTCCTTTTTTGGTCCTGATGCCTCTTCTCTGCTCCCCCGCGCTCCCTCTCTGTCTGACTTTGTCCGCATCTACAGGCAGCAATGTGTGGAGTCGCCGGCTAATCAGACACGATACCTTGTGAGTGCTAAACTAAATTTGACATCACTTTTTGCCACCCACTTTACGTATATATATGTAAATATGAATAGTAGTATGTGCAGGGGTCTAGATGTAATGTGCTCTTGCGTGAATACGATGCTCAGTTCCGCATTCATTCCACCTTGAGAATCTTTATATTTTTCTACTACTACTGTACATAGGTGTAGTCTATTTCCAGTCTTTAAATAAGAGTATATATATATTATTATTTTAAATTTTAAAATATTCGGATTTAAGTTTTCTTCTTATTTGAGCTCTCTATTTTTGTTAACTGATAATTGCATTTACTACAATGAGCTAATTCTGTTCTAATGCTGTCATGGTGTAATACTTTATATTTCTTTTAGATAATGGAAAAGGCAGAGATGCTCAGAGACATGGACGCACATCTCCTTCCTGTGCTTCTACGTCTTCAGGAGTTGGTGAGATGTGTGCTCTTTCTGCCATCCATCCTCATTGTGCCTGAGCAATACACCTATGAGCTACCCTTGAGATTCATGTGTAGATGGTGTAGAAGACCTTTGTTTAATTGGTTCATGGACTACACTGGAGTAAATCTCTTTTCAATGATTTGTTTTAGTCACAGCATTCAGGTGCAAGTTATAACAATTATTAGTTTAAACAATAATTTGAATGTTACAATGTAGAATGAATAGTAATGCATTAATTAGCAATTGTTTTTTTTCTGTCAGGTTGAAGACAATGTTACAGTGATTTTGCTCAGTGAAATCGTGTGGGACAAATTCAGACCGAACACTGGTTGTTTTGAGCCTCTCCTGCTGCATTTTCCTGACTACAGCAAAGGTATCAGCACACACACACTGTACCTGTGATTTTGTTCTTGCACTTCTGCTCAAAGTGTGAAGCTGATGGATTATAAAGCTTCGCTCACAACACCAGTCCTTTTGAACTCCAGGTTGATACACAGTGTGTTTTTCACCCACAGGTGAGCTGCAGCAAATCTTGTCAAAAGACAAGCATCCTTCATATTCAGCAGAGTTGTATTCTTCCTACATCAACATCCTATTGGGAGTCTTCTACTCCGTTTGTCGGGACCTCAGAGAACTTCGCCACCTGGTCAGTTGATCAAAGTCACATAAAACCATCTTTGAGGACTAACCTTTTTTTTCTTGTTTAATAGGCCGCCCTTAATTTTTCAAAGTTCTGTGAACCACTGGAGGAAGGGAAAGGTAACTTTGAGAGACATGCTGGTCTTACGCTGCAAAGATATGGCAAAAATAATTAGAAATTGTATTTTTCAGTTAAGGAAAGTGACACTCACAAGTTGTGGAGAAACATTGAGCCTCATTTGAAAAAAGCAATGCAGACAGTTTACCTTCGAGAGGTGTCCAGGTTTGTGTCTGTATGTTTTCTTCACTAAAACAGAGTAAAACTATCTTGTACATTAGAAAACTGTCTTGTGTGTTCAGTCTTCAGTGGGAGCAGATGCAGGAAATGGAGGAAAAAGAGGCTGGTACAGTCAGAGGTATAGACAACTCTGAACTATCTCTATATTTATTGTTATAATACATTATGCATTGTTGTGTCTTCAAAGGTTTATCTGCTCACACTCATGTTGAATTGCCTTATTACTCCAAGTTCCTGTTAATTGCTGCCTACCTGGCGTCTTACAATCCAGCACGCACAGATAAACGTTTCTTTCTAAAGGTACAATCAAGTCTCCATTCAATGTTTTCCCCCAATATCACCATGGATTTAATGTTTCTTTTATGTCTCCCTACAGCATCATGGTAAAATAAGAAAAACAAATTTTTTAAAGAAAAATGAAAAGGTGAGCAGTTTTATCTGTAAATGTTTTGTTCTAAAACAGTATGTCATGCATTTTAAAAATTGACCGTTTTTTTCCCTCCAGACAAGTAATCATCTACTGGGGCCGAAGCCATTTCCTCTTGACCGCCTCTTGGCGATCTTCTACAGTGTAGTGGACAGCAGAGTGGCCCCTACAGCCAGCATCTTCTCACAGGTTAGAGGCCTTTAACACTAAAATTAAGAGTAGAAATTCTAAATTTTCTGTGTTTTTGATTGTTGTATAATAGTAACTACTAATGCTTTTGTTTTGTTTTCTACCCAAAAGTTGAGCCAAAGCCAGTACTATTTATGTTCAAAGTCTAAATGTCAGATCCACATCTATACAATTGGCTACCTTCTTTCTTTTAATCAAAGTGTTTCAAAAAGTGGAACAGGGCTGATTTTCATTTTGCACTGCTTCTCCTCAGATCTCCTCTCTAGTGACCTTACAGCTGCTGAACCAGGTCAGTCATGATGACCAGCTTGATGCTCCCAAATACAAATGTGCTGTTTCTATGGACTTCATTTGTGCCATCTCCAGGTGTGTGTGTATATATTTTTAAATTAACTGATTTAGACGTAAATAGCAGTGAAAAAAAATCACTGTGCCTAACTTGTTTTCTAGGACAGTCAACTTTGATATTGTCAAGTATTTGTACGACTTCCTCTGAGGCGGCAGTGCAAAAGGAGAACTGACACACATTGACAGTAAGACATAAGGAGCTTTTCACTTGGATGCACTTAAGCACATGCACCATGTGAAAGCTCAGACTGTTGCTCAGATGTCTGAGGTAAAATAATCCAATTGTGCCACTGCCCCCTTGTGGCTGTTGCATGTGCTGATTGTAACTCACTTAATATAATCTGTATGAAATGACAGAGAATGAGCCCAAATATATTTTTATGTAAACATTGTATTTTGTAAAATAAAAGTCACAACAACAAATGCAGGAGAGTTATTGTTCACATTGCTTTCTGTCTTCACACAGTGTTTTAGCCTGTGTGTTTGCAAAACGGCTGATTATTATAGTGTAAGACACCAGTCATGTGTCATTAACATGAGGATATGGCCTTAATCTGACCTTAATCTGACCTTCAGCTTCCAGCCATCATAAAATATGAAAATGCCTACAAAATGTGTCTACATACGATAGGAAATTAGCAGACAAGAGTGTGTGCTGCATGTTTGACAAGTGAAAACAAAACATTATATATGAACATATTTAAAGCTGTGAGTGCAGATAATGACCCGCTCCTTTATCCTGTCTCAGGGTCAGTGGACCATCTAGAGATCATCTCTCGCTAAGGTGGCCCTGAGCTCAGTAAGCATTAAACAATGACATTGACTTATAACAACACATTTAGATGTGTCAGTCAGACAGCCTTGCTGCAAAATAATATATTTGGTGCAACAAGTTTCAAGAAACCTCTCCTCTTTATAAAATAGGAACTTGAAGTTAGGATTGTACTGATAATGCTGTATTGGACATCAGAGCCGATCCGGGCCTCGAAGCTGGATCGGTGGATTGGTAAATGTGGCTGATACTGGAGCTGATATAATTGATTAATTATGAGCAGATAAACTATGTGACATTCTGAGGGCCGTCTGGTCTTAGTTATATTATATTTTAAGTTTATTATTTCAGATAATACAAAGCTAAGGAAAAATGTATATGTCTTTAGTTTTTACATTAGTGTCGATGAGTGTCGGGTAACAATCAATCCACAAAGGTGCATCTCTACTTAAAGTAGCTGGTTTCTCACGTTCCTAAATGCTGTTTCTTCTGCTGTGGATCATAGCAACAATGTGGCTTAGATCCAGGCTCTTCATCATAACTTCCATGAAGTCTTGATCACTGCGAGCACCAGCAACAAACTCCTCTAATGACAGCTCACCTGTGGGTCACAAACATATCACATAAGATGTGCCTTTTTCTTTGTGGCATAAGACACACTATTACTTCTAAACACACTCACCATCTCCATTTATATCTATCCTGTCAAAAACACTGTTGGTGAACTCCTCAGCCGAAGTTTCATGGTTTTCATTTCCATTGATTGCTCGAATCGCCTGAAGCAACAGAAAAAACATTAGCTGCCGCCCAAGGCTGTGCAGAGACCGCAGGGATGTCAGGGTTAGGCTTCACCGCACTTTTATGATGTTCAGCAGCTCATGTCGGTCAATGCAGCCGTTCCCATCCACATCATAAAGTTTAAAATACCAGCGCAGTTTGTGCTCCATCTTTCCACGCATCACCAGGCTCAGGGCAGCTACATACTCCATGAAGTCTATGTACCCATCCTGTTAAAGAAACATTTGACAATCAAAGTGATTATCCCATTTATAACAAACACAGACTTTAAGAGTAAATGATGTGCCAGGATGGGGCATTAATGCCAGGGTCTGCTTTAGAACTATGTTGACATCAATGCATTGTCAGATTATCTCACTGTTAAATCGTGCATAAAGATTACCATGGCCCAGTGTGAGCTGTGGGCGATACTAAATATAGCTGTACTACTTTTGGACTGGTCTGTCCCATAATGACCTCTCACCCCAAGGAAATAAACAGAAAGCTACAGTCTAACAAAATACATCAAGGTTGTACTGATTGAAGTCACAGGCTCAGGCAAATGGTAAACATTTCTGTCATTATTACTACTATATGGACTACGACAAATTGAAAATGAGTAATGTTGCATTGGGGTTTAATGGGAGTCTCTAGACAATTCATTATGTCTATTTCAAATTGAGCTCTTGGGAGGTTGGTTATTGTATATAGTACTATTTATAGAGAAACGCTGCATCTGGGTCTAAGAAATGTCTTACCTTGTTCATGTCAAACGTGCGAAACATTTGCTCTATGTAGGCGCTGGCCTCTGGGTCTAAACCTCGCAGTCCAAAAAACTGCTTGAACTCGTGGAGGGTGAGCTGGCCCGAGGGGCACTCTGTCATAAACTTCTTGTACCAGAGATGCATTTCCACCGCCTGCAGGTCGTCCACTGTGCTGCCGTGTGAGTTGCCCATGTTTCTTCACCTGAGAGCTGTATCAAGACACCTCAGTGTCCTATTGGTCTACTGTGGAGCAGGAGGACTCCTCTTCACAGTCACACAACACTGGACATTAGGGCGGGGTGGCCGGCTGAGGGGAGGCTTTTATAGTGGCCTAGGTTTTGAGGTGAGGCTGCCCACACCCTAAGTGTCCTCCTTCAGACTTTCTAATCCAGACGAACATGAAGATGATGGGCTTATGCATTCTAATAACAGTTGGCTGCCCCAGCTCCGCTCACGTTTATACCGAGAAGTGCTGACAAATACAATACAGGTTTCATCCCTCATGTCACATGGAGGGATAACTAGTCCTCCAAATAGTAAGTGATGAGTGTGCTGTTTTTAAATGTCTATTTTAATAACATGAATACATTATACAGTATGGATATACACAGTATATATACAGTATAATCAGGCATATGAATACTTCCTCAAATGTACAGTGTTCTGGTTAAAAGACTTTATTAAACATTAGAACTCATGAATGGTAGTAAATAAAATAGAGATGTACTTAAAATGTTCAACACTAAAACAATGTTAACAAAATCATTGTGTCAATCAAAGTGTCTATAACAAAAGACGGTTCATGAACTTCATATAATAGTGTACATAAAATTGTACAAACAAAAAGAATTCTTCATGTTAGATATAATGTGTTAGTACAAATACAGATATAGTGTATTAATACAAAATGAAAACACAGTATGCACACAAAGCAAAGTTACTGAATAACTGGGACTAGTGTCATTGCAGAAATAGTTTCAAAAGTTGTCTTTGAAATACATTCCACAGTTCATTTTTGTTTTAAGGTTCATGCAAAAGGCTCCTCGTCATACCACAGTAAAAACCATCTTCACAGCCATGTGGTTTCTTCAGGTTACTTGGCTCAATAATTATACAAAACATGTATAAAAAATACATTACAAAAACTGCAAAGCTAAAATAACCTCGTCATGTTAATTTTAAAACAAAATGCTCATATCATAGAGTGAAATATTTTAGGGGGTAGGTATGCTGGGCCCATCACAGCAGCGTTGTTAGTTTGCATCATAGCTATTGGCACTTGGCAGGTTTGCATACTGCCAACAACACTATAACAAGAACTACAATAACCTAATATATATTGTAACAAACTGTAGATATAAAGTAAGAGTTGACTTCAATAAGGCCTCAGGTTCCTCCATCCAGCATTCAAGAGTTAAAACTGAATTTACCCATTGCAGTGCCAGTTCACTCTGGCTGCATGTCAGGGGTCGGGCACATCTCCCTGACACCACCAGTCACACTCCTTCTTTTGCCCCAGTGCAGAAGTCTATAGATGGAGTCAAACATCGATGTGGTGTAGCGGGCAAAGACGCAGGTCCATCTCACTGCCTCCACCATCCACTGGACCGTGTGCCCCACAAAGGCCACAAACACACTCATGTAGTGTACAAGCAGCAGCAGGCTCCTTCCCAGCTGTCTCCCACGGTTTAAGATAAGACTGATTCTTTGATCTTGCAGTGCCATTGTCCACTCTACACTTTTAGTGACGTTTCCGAGTTATTTCATTCATAGACACATTTTTCTTGTTGACAGTTTCTTCGAGCGTAATTTGTAGACGGCCCCTTACTTACGCAGATCCAATTGGCCAATGAGCGAAGGGAAAGTTTGGTTTCCGGGAGTGTTTGGTGATGTGGCTATCCTCGGAAAACTAGCCGAGGAAATAAACTCAATAATCGCACACACATTTACCTGGGGAGCACTCGTACAGGTAAGTCAGAGGTTTTTCAAAATGAATACAGTCGCTGCTCCATTGCGCAATAGTCTTATGCCATGAAACCAGAACTCATGGCGGCGATTTAAAGAGCTGTCCTTATTTACTTGTTACTGACGCTCTCTCGCTAGCATCAGCTAACTTACTATATCTCGGAAACTACAGCCAGAGTAAACGACGAGCGTATTCGCGTAGCATCTCGTTTGCATCGCAGTTTCTTTAGCTCCAAACGCACTCGTTGGATTTAAAAGACTTTTGCGCCAGGTAGTTGTAAAATGTGTGGTCCATTTTGGCGTTAGCTTGCTATAATCTTGGCTGTGCACAAAAAGGACGACGCAGCCGCAGTGGTACGTTTCGATAAAGCTCGGCTGATTTCGGCTTCATTGGAGGAAATGAGGAGGGACCGTTCACTAATATCTCGTCTAAAATGTAAACATAAAACTTATGTATTTTTGCTAAAACCGAATTTAAAATTATATTCAAGACATTGTCGTCCAAATCAAGGCCATACATTTTGCTATTTCATATTTTGACAATCTTTTCAGTGTTATAATATGGTAATATATAAATTAGCTATCCGATATTGGATCTTTTTAGAATAATGGCCGACATACATTTGCTGCTTGTCAAAAATATGTTGACTTTCTGAGTAATGCCAGGTAACTGTTACAAATGTGTAGGTCCTATATCATATAACTGTGAACCACAGAGTTATAAATGTAATGGAGCTAAATGTTGTTGTAGAAGCCACATTCAATTGTACTTCGATACAATTTTGTTCCATTAGTTTAACTAAACTGCTTTTCCCTTGTCAGTGCCTGCTCCATGTTCAGCCGTTTGGCCACTGTCCTCCAGGAGCTCTCTGGAGAAGAGGGCCCCGATGGAGACTCGCAGGTATGATTCGGTCACTTACTCAATATGTTGTAAAACATAATCAGCATTGCAACCAACAATATTTGTGCTTTTTCTTCATACTTTCAGGGAGTTCTTGAGCCTCCTGCGGACGAGGCCCATACTTCATCTGAACCTGAAGTCACAGAGGAGGCCATGGAGAGGCTGGCCCACCTGGAGCAGCTGGTAGTTCAGCTAAAGGAGCTAATCCGGGAAAAAGACACTCAACTGCTGCAGAAGGGCACAGAGCTGGCCAACAAAGATGCCCAGTTTAAGGTAACTATTGTTCATCTATAGGTGTTTTATATAAGTATATAAGTGTTTTTGACTAGCAATAAATATTTTTGGTCCACAGAGTGAAACTGAAGCAGCTGAGGCACGCTTCACTAAACTAAAACTACAAGCCAAAGCTAAATTGGCCTCCCTTAATAAACAGATAAATGAACTGAAAGGGCATGAAGGGCCAGCAGTGAGTCAATGTTTACTGTTATATCAATCTTAACATTTCATAAAAGTAAAACATAAATAATAAAATTATCCAATTTGAACATAGTTTTTTTTTTCTTTGACAGAGTCCGGACAGCTCATTCACAGGTGCTGGTACAGCTCTAGAGGAGGAACTACAGGATCTTAGGTCCAAACTAAGTCTAGAAGAGTCCAACAACAAGAGCCTCAGAGAGAAACTTGAGGCCACGGAGCAGCTTCTTCAAGACAAGGAAAATACTCACGCTGAACAGGTGCCATTTCCACTTAATGTAACCAAGTAATACATAAATCATCACAAAAACAGAATCTCAGTAATGTGATGTTATAATATTTTATCAGGTACGGATATTGCAGGCTGTGGTCTGTGAAAAAGATGTACGTTTCCAAGAACAGATACAAAAACATGAAGATGAGCTGGTCACCTCACAGTCTCACAATGACAGTGAGCTTCAACAGGTGAAGTAACTTTTATGCTGTTTTACTGTAAAAATAATTATGATTGGAGTAATAATTATGAGTAACAATCCAATCCATGTCTATATACTTATTTGATCTCTTTGTTTTCCTCAGGCCCTTCTTGCTGCTCAGAGGAGGTGTGAGGAGCTGGAGGAGGCAGTGAACGCTCGGTCTCAGGTGCTGGAAATGCTGCAGCAGGAAGTAAACAGCGCGGATCAGCAAAAACAGGTGTGGTTCCTATTTAACTGGATGCCATTCGTGCGGCTGTTAGCTTGTTTGTTTTTACATTGTTATGTACATGCTCTTACTGATCCAGGTCATAAAAATAGATCAAATAAAACATTCAGTTAGGGCTGACTGTATATTTACTATACTTCAAAAGTTCAATATTTCACTCTCTGTATATTATTTTATTTTGACTATTTTATTTAGTATAGTTTGCTGTTTAACCACAACAATTGTTTCCCATAATGTTGCCCACCCATAGATTATGACTGGTCTAGGTTACACATACATACATTTAGAGGCCAGTGATATGTGCAGTACACATTACTGGTTAATACTAATATCATGTCGTTGTGGTTTGCCCAGATCCTTACTGCTCAGTTTCGTCAGATGGAGCAGGAGCTGGCAGAGGCAGTCAGACTGAGGGAAGAGGAGAGGCAGCAGTGGACTGAGAAGAACAGCCAAACCCAAGAAGAAATTGCGCATCTTAAAAACAGCCTGGAGGCCTTTGAGGCAGAGAGAGCTGAGGTGGCCAGACTGCAGCATGAAGTGGTGGCACTGAAAGAGGCAGAACTTGTTAGTCAAGAAGCTCTACAGAAAGAACAAATGGAGGTGGCAAGACTGGAGCAAGAACTGGCTCTACGGAGAGAGTCTGAGGCTGCTGCTATACAAGCATCATGTGAAGCACTGGAGAGAAACCAGGCAGAAATGGAGTCTATTAGAGAGGCAGAGGCTGACAGAGAGAGTGCTTTGAAGAGGGAGAAGTCAGAGGTGGAGAAACTCAATCATGAACTGGCTGTACTTGGAGCAGAGTATGAGCAGTTACAGGAACAACGTGCACCGCTGAATGAAGTTTTGAGGCATTTACAGTCCCTGGTCGTAGAAGATACTTCAACTGCAATGGAAAGCCCTGTCTCTGTTGACCTCCATGTGTTAATGGAAACTGTACAGGCCATTGAAGCTCAGCTGTTAAATCTCAAAGAGGAACACCGTGAGAGTGAGAAGCGCTGTGGAGAGCTCACCCATAACATTCATATACTTAAAGGTTGGATTTGTTCATCATTAAGACACAATATAAAACATAATGTATTAATGGTCAAGGTCAGTGACAGTAAAAATGTATCTGCTTATTATCATTCCAGAACAACTGGACAAACATGCCAAAGAAGAGGATGATGCCTCATCCAAAGAACATCAGCTGGAGCAGCAAATTGAAACGGTCTGTACTCAAAAACAAATTGCCAGATCTGTTTAAAATTTTACACACAGGTACATATCATAAAGACGCTGACCTGGATTGATTTTGGTACTTCTATGATTAATATGAGATAGGTAAATAATTAATGGCCTAAAGCTGTGATACCTAGGAGCCTAGATTGATTTTGGTAATTCAACGATTAATGATAATTAATTAACCAATTAATGCCCAGGATCACCCCCCCCCATGTTTCTGACCTCTATGGGACTCTATTATCCATGGAGGTCCAAGTTCAAAATGTTTGTTGTCTGTTTTTACAAGATTTACTTCTTGTAGTTTGTCTATTGTATCGCTTTGTGATGAAGACTGATTGAATTGTATTTAGGTTCTCGGCATGTCTGGAGTCAGGGTCACAGACTCAGACAGTGGCTGGGTCTCACTGTGAGACACAGTGTGTCTAATCCCTTTGTACAGATCCGCTTCTATGACAGTCTGAATGTTATAACTCACTACTAAAGCAGGCTGCACAATGCTACTGCAACTGATTGTTTAACTGATTGTTTATGTTTGTTCATATTTTACAGATATCTGATAAAGGCAATGTGGCTGATACTGCAGAAGATACGGACACCTATAAAGGTATTACATTTGATCATTTCAGAGGTTAATAAATATTATAATAATAACAATAATAATAATTATATCGGCGAAACAATGATATGGAATCAGTTCGTTCCGCATCCCCAGATCCTAGCTGTGAACACGATAACTCAAAAACGAATTGCCGGATCAGTTTCAACATTTGCACACAGGTACATACCATAAAGACGCCGAACTGTATCGATTTGGGTACTTCTACGTTAACATTATAAAAACCCTTAGAAATCACACAATGTCTGATTAAGGTGCCCGTTGGTGACAGTTGTAGCAGACGTATGGGGCAGACGTATGGGGCTGTTTCGCCGATATACACCTTGCTGTCAGGGACGACAGCACAGGCCTAGTT
>JAVQKC010152786.1:0-18003 GCA_036025475.1 Philypnodon macrostomus
GAGGTCAGTAAGCACAATCAGAATTAATCCATATATAAGGCGCTCCGGATTATAAGGCGCACTGTTGGTTTTTGAGAAAATTAAAGGCTTTTAAGTGTGCCTTATAGTGCGGAAAATACGGTACTTTACATTTAACTGCATGGCAAATCTGTTCAGCACAAAAATAAACATTAAAAACATGGTTACAAGCAAAAATATAACTGGATCTTTTATAATTGCTTTTCTTACTGCGAATCATTGTAAAAATTGTCGTTAGTAAAAATGGCTGTTCATTTTTGACGTATACCTGCCACTCTGGCCAATGACCAAAAAGTTCATGTCAAGCCCTGTCTGCAACTATATACTAATTCCATAGTCATACCTTTTCTGAATTTAGTCTTGTAGAAGCATTATTAAATTGTAAATGAGATTATTTTGTGGGTGTCATACAACATTCTGTGATTGGACATGACAGTTGGCTTTTTATCTAAATGACCTTTTAAAATACCTCGTAGGTCCAGTCCCCTCTGACACCCTTGGCCCTGGGTGAGAGGAGTATCCGTGTGGTGGATGATAAAGTGAGTGTGACGGAGCTGGGAGTGCAGCTGGTCTCTGGACTCTCTCTGTCTCTGCAGCTGAGCCCAGGAAGCAACAGGGCCATTGTCGCTACGGCAACTACACAAGAGGTCATTGATTCTCTCAAAAAGGTATGGTAAAATTCAGACTATTGCTTGATTAATGTATCTTCTGACACACCAAACATGATCATACATCATACATACAAGATATACAGATCAGAATCAGAATATTAGTCTTGATCTAAGGAGTTTTGACTAGTTTAGATTTATTTACTTTGTAGGCCTAGATAATTTAGCTTGTTTAGGTATATTTCCTTTTGTATTTTGGCACACTTTACTTACTGTACAGTAATAATGTGGTAATAAACAGGTTATAAACTGGTAATAATAGTAAAAAGTAACCCCTGTGTAATTACATTTGTAATTTCATGCAATGCATTTATCATGGTAACAAGATAAATACAAAAAAATAGAAATAGAAAATCATGGTAATTATGGTTAACCTATGATTAGGGATTATGGTTGGGAATTACATACAAAGTACTTGGAAATGAACCACAATTACTATATTATCACTTTTAACAGTGAAGTGCTACTTGTATTTCTTTACTTTTTAAAGCTAATTCATCTGCTAGTGGAATACAAAAAAGAAAAATATATATATAAATATTTTACTTAAAAAAAGAAAAAATATATTAAAACTAGTCAAATTTACATTGACACAAGCATCAACATACATCAAGCTAGAAAAGCACTAGAGCGCTGACCACTGCCAAGGCAGCTAATTTAATAAACTGGTCTTTGTGTAATTTCTGACCTTCCCTGAATAATTCATCCAAATTGGTGCAGTACTTTTTGAGTAAAGTTGCAACAGATGCCATTTCTTTGGATCCAGACGGTGATCCGGTCTAAATCTAATCAATTCTAATATTTAATGTCATTACTGACCTTCCCTGAAAATGTCATCCAAATCCGTTCAGTAGTTTTTGCGTAAAGTTGCTTACAGACACACACAGACACACACACAAACACACACAGACACACTCTACCAAAAACATCACCTCCTAATATAAAGGTTATAAAGAACAGTGTCAAAGGTGTGGTCTAAGTTCAGGGATATTATGAAGCCTGTGATGATTTGATTGTGAGAAGCCATTTTCTGAATTTGCATAACCAACAGTGAATATCTCGGTTCCTCTTAATTATAATTTCAAATGAAGAGGGCTACTGTGTCTCCCCCGAGAGAGAAGAATAAACTTACATTCACTCTATTTATCCAATTGTTTCTATAAGGCATTCGACTGTAATTAAGATGCTCTCATCTTGACTCTTTATATTTCAAGCCATTCTTACACATTAGCAGAAAATGTGCAAATTACAGAGTTATTTTCAGCATCATTTGCAAACTGGGTGAGCAAAGTGGCACTGAGATCAGTTTCTGCTTGTGTGCCTGTGTTTTTTAGGAGTCCTTTATCAGTGCCTGGCTGCAGTTCAGTGATGGCTCCATGACGCCTCTGGACAACTACAACCCGTCTCACTTCATCCTCTCGGCCTCCTCTTTGGACGAACAGGTGGTGAAGGTGCAACAAAGCGACGTGTGGAAGTGGCCAAGCATCGTAGCCAAAGGAGAAGGGCAGGGTTTACTAGTCAGAGTTGAAATGAGCCTGTCTGAGGTGTGCCAGAAAGGAAAACGCCGACCTCTCCTGGGAACAGGGATGGCCAATATTCAGGTTAGGTTTGGCCCTCCTGAGGACCCGTACAGACAGCCGGGAGAGCGGCGGACAAGACCGGATCCGCCTTATTACGGAGGCTCCATCTCTGACATGGAAACTGGCTCAACCAACCGTGGAACTACAACCATTAGAGGCCATGTCCCAGCGCGGGCTAATGGGGGCCGTCTATCAGCGGACAGTGGGATTGGAGTCCCCAGTGAGTTTTCTGAATATCCCGACCAGGCCGAGCAGCCCCATAGTCACAGCACAGATGACTTATTGCCATCGCGGAGTAGAGGCCTTACAGACTTAGAGATTGGGATGTACGCCCTGCTCGGAGTTTTCTGTTTAGCAATCCTGGTCTTTCTCATTAACTGCATCTCTTACGCGTATAAATACCGCAGCAAACAGTTGTCCATAGAGACCCCAGAGACAATGCCGCACGCCCATGACTGGGTGTGGTTGGGCCAAGAGGAGGGACTTTGTCTGCAGCAACAGCAGGATGAACTGGGCGGGACTCTGGAGGAGGGCAGCCAGCTCCTAAACGGCGGTCTACAGCGCAGTGCCAGTGCTGTGGGCGGATGTAGCTCAGGTGGGAAGGATCACAAGAACGAGTCGATTAATTCACCCACAACAAAGAGAAAAAGAGTCAAGTTTACAACCTTTTCCAATGTCAAGGCTAGTAACGGCTGTCCTGCGCTCAGTCCATTAGCGCTAGTGCAGACGAGTGAGATCAAATGGGTTTGTCCGGACATCGAGCTCGGGGACTCGAAGGATCTTAGGAACTACATGGAAAGGCTGAATGAGAATGCAATCAAGAATATTGCATAGGGAGTACTGTGTATTTCAATTGAGAAACTCACCCGAATGCCTTCAGAACACTGGGAAGATATGTTTCAGAGAGAGAAGGCGAGACATGTTAAAAAGGTACGGACTAACACACAGTACCTCACCACAGCAGAAGAAGAGCATTTACCCTGTTCCCATAGCAGTTACTAAAGGCCGGACATCAGACTTCAACAGGAGAGAGATTGCCACGTCATGAGTGCACCGGTAAAGGGAGAATTGTGAACTTGATATTGTTGCTTAACTTAAACGATGTTTCTCGTCTTTAATTGACTTTTTTAATCCACTTACTTTGTTTTGTTTTCCAGCCGGTTTTATTGTTGTGTTGGTTGCTTTCCTAGACTTTTAGTATACTCATGTCAGTAATTCTAGACCCTATGGGAGAAGAGTTATACATTTTGTATTGTATATAAATGCGGTTTGTTTTGACAGTGTTATGTAAAGTAAGTGTTGTTCATTCTTTCTTTTGTTTGTCTCCATAAACCTCCATGCATGGTGTTATTAAAGAGGAGGCATGTGCGTGGTCCATGGAATAACAATGTATAGAAAACGTTTTAGATTTTTATTATGAATTTCAATAGGCCAAGCTTTTTCAGTTGGTTTAGCTCTCTATATTTTATGTTTTCTTTTCATTTTTTATCATTTGATGGGGCATATTTTTCTCAACCATGGATTCAGAACACAAAATATACAGAAAACCATCAATAGACAATCACAGACCAACACTCTCATTGTCTCTGTCCAGTTGACTAGAGCTAGTGTTATGAATTACAATGTAAATTCTCCAATTACTGAATGGATATTGGGTCATACAAGATAACCAGTACAATGTTCCAAAGCTGACTTTTTTAAACAGTGTGTCTTGAGTTCATATTTGATCATTGCTTTAAAACTGACTGCTGGACTAATTAAAACTGAAAGTGACTCTTCTCCACCATATATCGCTGTGTGTAGTTATTGGGCAATTGTCTGTATATTGTGTATTTCTCTCAGATGTCATTTTCCTAGCAACCAATGAGTACTTCTGCAGAGGTAATGATATGATTCCAAAATGTGCGACTGGTGCATCTGAACTGCTGACTGTTTGATAAATGGAGATGCAATTTTCACTATTTTATCATTAAAAACATGACATTGCTGTGATTTGATAAAACTCAAGTTCATCCAATCACAAAGGTGCCCGCCCCCTTAGACACATGTTCTAAGTTATGTATAAGTGAAACTATTTGTCAACCAAAGAACACAGCAATGCCTTCCGTCACCAGGTGAATTACAATTCAGTTTATATTATATAGCCCTATATCACAACAAAATTGCCTGAAATGGTTTTACAGAATGAGATGTATGGTACACCATGGGATGGAGCAGAAACACAGTCCAGCAAGGGTTTTCACCTCTAATAGCAAGCCAGGCTTCTGAAACAGTACATGTATTAGATTTACTATAGAGAATTTGGAAATGAGGTGTGTCTATATTGAACCTTAAAGTTTAGCTAAACCATATACATATAGCCATATTCTTCCACTATGAGGGCATCATTAGCCACTACTCAAAGGTTTAAGGCCAAGTGCAGCTGTCCGTTGAAGGGCTCGTACCTCTCACAGACAATCAGTCTCTTTCCACAGGATCACAGGCATGCTGCTTCCAAAAGGGCAAGCTAATTAGAGATTACTTCAGATCAGTCTTATTACATGTTAATGTGGCATTTCCTATGCAATTTGTCTTGCCCGCTTACTGTACCTTTGAATCTCTTACATGTAAGTGTGGCCTAATTAGAGCAAATGCAGGAACCTGTAGCCTGAAGGTGTCTCAGCTCAGCTATAATTTTATAAACATTAATAATTTCTTGATTAACGTGTGGGTTTAGCAACATGCAAGCAATGATTTAAAATGGACATATCCAACAACCATCTAAACATAAGTAGAATATGTTTATATGTATATATACAAGTTTATACGTGTATATATACAAGTTTATATGTATATATACAAGTTTATATACAAGTTGGTCTACTCAGTCTTAACCAACATTTACAGATAGAGTTCAGTTATGGTGATCTGAAATATAAGTCTTTATATGACTTTGCATTGTAAGGTTTAGATAAGTCTGCTGTCCTGGTTGTGTGTCTAGTTCTAGTCTAGTTGCATCTATTTGTATTGCTCCCTGACAGACGTTTTGAGATTACTTCTCCAAAAGTCTTTTTTATCATAAAATAAATATATATCATATATTTAAAACAGTTCTTCATGCCTGCCTAAAACCTTTTTAGTCAGATATTAACTGTCTTTTCTACGTAGGACAGAAACAGCCTTTGTTTCTCTGAGTCATGGTAGATTTTTCAGTTTACATTGAAATGCTCCCATTCATACCATTACTGTGTATCAACAGGTTTGAAATCTATGTCATCATTTAAAATATATCTTCACAAAAATTGTCTTTACTTTGTAGGATTTTATTAATTGATTCTTGGATTAATAATAATCTATATTGGAAGAATTTAGAGTCACCAATTTTGCTAACATGTGCATGTCTTTGGACTGTGGGGGGTGTTTACACAGTGTACCAATAATCAAACCCATGCTCTGACAACCTGCCCCTGTATAACTATAAACAGATGTAGCTGCCTCTCCACAATATATTCAAGCATATTGTTATTATACTGCCCCCAAAGCGGTTCATCCTCCCTTCCTCCGGCTCGGCTGTCTGTCACATTTCAGCCCTAAAACCTACACACTTGTGCTTGTATGAGCTGCCAGGTACTGCTCACTGCCACTGGAATCTCTGGGGCTGCAGTCCTGCTCCCTAACTAACTGACAGCTCTTGTCACATATAATAGAGAAGACCCCCACTATCACACTGACATTCAATATGCACTTATCCCATTCCCCCCAAAATTACCTGCTGTTGCTATGCCAACAATACCTGGCACCAATTACAATGCCACTGTCACCTATCAACATACACCTCAAGTCTATTTCTCGACCAGTGCAGACCAGGACTTTAACTGACAAGGTGACAGGCCATGTACAGTACAGTGTGAGCAAATAATATTGAGCTTCAGGAAGTGTCAGCACTCATTAGCTTTCGTTCTGCGTAAAACCATCTCAATGCAGGAAATATGGGGCTCATGGTAGAACTAGAAACAGTATCTGTGAATAAAATACGTTGTTCCAATTACATTTTTGAATATAGTACTGTAAGTTAATGGAACTGACAAATTAAAATGTCAATATTGTACATACATGTGTGTAAATGCAGCCCTCAGTACGTCCGATACTAGAGTTGGCTGCTCATTTTGTGGTTAAAAGCAGTTTACCTATTTGACTTTATCATTTGACAGAATCTCCTATTTTTCCATCCATCCATTCATTTTCTTCCGCTTCTCCGAAACCGGGTCACGGAGGCAGCAGTCTAAACAGGGAAATCCCGCCTTCGACCGCCACCTGATCCCCATTGCAACATGGTACCTCCCGCGGGTGGTGGGTCCACGGGAGGGCCTGACAGCGTGTGCACGGGCGGGGACTCGAACCACCGTCCCTCCGGTTGAAGGGCGAGCATCTACCCACTGCCGTATATGGTGGAACTATCTTGTATGGACTATACATTTGTATTGCTAATAAAGCTGCACACTCAACCCACTGACAGAAGTCCATATTACTATTCCTTCAAAGTGGCCCTATTATGCCAACTTGACTACTACGTTATGTTTTCTCATTAAAAACATACATGGTGAATTTAATTTTATTCACACACGAGTCACGATCATAATCCTGAATGCTGAGGTGCAGTTCTTCTCAGGAGCCCACAATGCATGGTTTAATTTTTCTATATTGTTGAGAAACCCCACCTTGCAGGGACACCTAATCTCCGCATGCGAGTGTGTAAACAAGTGAAAAAGGCTTAACCTGTGTGCATGCTAATACCACGCCTGAGCAAGTCCAACTACTTTTAGGTCACGCCATTAATTTAAGCCCCTTTAATTTGAAAACAATGAATGTTTGGTCAAAAAGGTTGGAGACTTTGTATTGTTTCCATTTGTGCGCACAGTCTCTTTGGCACACTGCAGCCCTGTTTGTCACCAGGCCGGTGCAGATAAACCTCAGAAGAATTACCCTGGGTGCACCGGTCCGTACATGAGTCTACCCTGCTCCAAGGTGATTTATGACTTAGACGTGTGCAATTAAAGCAGCCGTGAATGTGGCATTGTTTTCTTTATCCTGCAGACACCGACGCTCTTCTTCATGTGAGGCCGTGGAAGACAGTGATTAGTGACTATACGGAATAGCCCCAATGTCAAATAAATGAAATACAAAAATGTGCCTTCAGTTCGTCAGTTAGTCAACACCAAAGCTCTGTGAGAAACTAAGGAATTGGTTTTGAAATAACACACATCATAGTATTTAGCTATGTGCAGTGGATCATTGAACATCCCTGTGGTGATGGCATTATTGAGCTCCAAGTAAAGATATGGCTGCAGCTGTTAATGTAGACCTTTCCCAACGGCTCTCCACGCAGGAATTTATTTAGAGTTTATTTGATCTGGGGCGATATTTTTGTTTTTAGGCCTGTGTTTTCCCACCTCCTGCGGGGGCTGTGTATTCTGGTCCCTGAAGTGATAATGATGGCTTGCTCGCTGGTTTCTTTGTTCTCCAGCACAATGCCGTGACAGACAGTGCTACACGAATTGCTGTTGCTAATACTGAAAACAAAAGTTTAAAAAAATCGACTTAGACTAACAGGAAGCTCAAATGGATGCAGTGGAGGTTGTTAAGCTCTTAAGTTACTCTTCACAGTGGGAATGCATGCTCACACAGCTGCAGTTACACAGACAGACAAGAAAAAGTTTTCAGATAAAAGTATATGTGCTCATCCTTGTGTGTCCTGAACACCACAGGATTTTGCAGGTTTTCCTTTTCCACCCTCGGAGAATACAGTACATCCCGAGCCCTTTCTTGGGTATTATCAGTAACTTTGTACATAGCTGGCTGTGAGCACCTTTAATGATTCTTAAAAGGAACAAAATGATCAAATAAAAAGAACTTTTGAGCAGCAAATGTTGATAAAAATGGTTCAAGGTGTGTTTAATGCTGCAAAGGAGGATTTTGACACTAATGTGCAAAAGAGAAAAAAAAATCCATTCTGAGAAATTTGACTTTTAATCCATCCACTAGAAATCTTGATTCATGTTTCAATAGTGGTATCTTTGTTAATTACTGGTGCAAAAATGGTAATGGTCATCATGCTAGCCACTTTTACATCTGTAGTGGGAGACCCCACTTGGTTTATACGTCTCCTGTGACTTTGCCCAAATTAAGTTAAACTTCGCTAGGCCACTTATGTGACCGTGGCGGCCAACCGTCTGAAGGTAGGTCGATCTTGTGCAAGGGCGATGAGGTCAGCCAGACGTCTTGTGGACGCTACTTGTGACGTCCATGATAGTCTGGGGCGACCTCGGGGATGGCGCCAAGACTTAGGAGGTGGACGAGCGCTGGCGATGAGACCCCGCTTGGCCGGAACTCTGTCATCCAATCTGGCTACATGGCCGAAGAGTCTCATCCTGCCTCTTTTGATATCTGTGGAGATGGGAGTGGGATGTCCTGCCCGAGCATAACGATCCTGCCCAAGATTAAATAGCAAATGATGCATGGTCATGTTGATAAAAGTACCTCAGATCAAGTTTTATTGTCATAAACAGGTTATATTGAGTGGATAACTTAACTAGCAGTAACTGAGAGTAAATACATTTGCTCACTTAACTAACAGACAAGTAGGACTTCATATTCCACAAGAGCTTCCCCTGGCTTGACCACAAGTGACATATCAAAAGAGTTCCAGGCATATGCAATGTTCTGTAAATAGAAGTCATCCAGAGTCACAAATCTGTGATGCTGAATCATGACGTGCTTCTGAGTGACAGGAACAATTGCCACTGCAGCTCTTCACATTTTCTACAAGTGGCACACCGTTTAGCTGCTGAATTTTAGATATTCAAAATAACTTACATGTAGTTATGTGGAAGTATTGTCCTGTGGTGCGCGTGTGGTGTTTGGCTGCCTAGACACAGGACTGCAGGAAGAACAACAAAGGAAAGACCACCACAAAAGGAAAATGTGAACCAAAATCAACTGATCAGAAGCACGCCACACTGTTTTTGACACTTGACAGCAACCACTCTCGAGCTCCATCTGTTTGTACTAGGCAACAGTGGAGCAACAGTAGAGTCCATCAATCATCCAATTATTAGCTTCTAAAATTAGACTTCCACTAAGATACTGCACATGTTCAAAAAACACAGTTTGGGTTAGTTCTGGTTCTCCATTGTTTGACAGTTTGTTGTGTTATAATTAGGATGCCCCAACCCTTAAGCACATAATCACCACTGACTGAAATATCACCACCATTTTAATATAAATCCCCATGTTTAAAAATACCTTTTCAGTAATGTGCAGATACTGAGATTCCACATACTGAGCTAACATTATTTAGACATGCAAATTTCTTTGTTTGTTTGTTCAATGGGTTAAATATGTCTAGATATGTATTAAAACTAGCATTTCAGTACCAGGCTAAATCATGTGGACCCTTCTTTAGAAGTGAAGGACTGAAAATCACACTGGATGCAGAGGGCCCCCAAATTGCTACTGTAAGTCCGCCACTGCAGAAATAGCCTGACAGCCTTATACTTTTTAATTCAGATCGACCGTCCAAAGCTTCTTGGTCCCTGATCCTATTCTCTGCACAATTCTAAATATATCTGTTTCTCGGAAAATGGACAAAAGTGCTGCAAAGAGGAGTCCGATTGAGTGTGTCAGAAGACGCTTGGCCCCTGTGCACTGTCAGGCCCATTTTCACTTCATCTCAGCTGCGCCATTTATCAAATTATAGCCTGTTTCTAAGAGCTGACAGGAGACATTACCAATCCACCGAGGAGGAGAGGGCCTTTTATTTGAGTCCTGTGCACCATCTTGCAGAGTGCAAAACTACTCGTACACCCCATCTGTGTGGCTGTCTCGTTCTCTTTAAAATCTCTATACAAATATTGAGAGTGTATGTTTGCGAGATGCAGTGGTGCAAGAGGATGTGTTTGCACGTGATTGTGTTTTGTGCAGGTGAGATGTACTGTTGGAGAGGCTCTGGCAGCCCCATTATCTGGGAGGTGTCAGCCTGTCAGCCCACGCATGCTCCCCTGCTTTAGACCCACTATCACATTCAAACATTTATTTGCCACACTGACAAACCCCTGTCAGGTGCCCTGTACCTCTCTGTCAGGGTCGGCCTTGAGCGGCTGCTGCAGATACAAGGCCCAGAGCACTGCCTTTGGACGTCTGCATATTTACTGCAAACACACATGTACGGGAAATACAGTTGATTTATTCATTATTTCCATTTGGGATTTGCAGTTGTAATCTATTCCAGCAAATAGAACTTAGGCAGAATACACCCTGGGAAGTGGCTGGTTAATTGCAGGGCTGACACAGATATACTCAGACAATCCTTCACTACACACTAAATGCAAAGTTGGATTTAAATCAAAATGTTCTGTCAAATTTGAACCAATGTAGAACTTTAGATTTGAATAATAAGTCAATCTAACACAACCGTGTTATTTAAAATGTACATCACAGTGTTGTATTAGTGTAAATAAACAATATGGCTCTGTATCTAAAAACCTTACATTGCATTACAGACAGAGGAGTGGCTGCCCCTCCTGCCACCACCAAACACCAATCACACAACCACATTCATTCTTAGGCAATGTGGGTGAAGTGTCTTGCCCAGGGGCACAACAACAGTATACGCTCACGATGTATACACTTCAAATCAGTGATCCTCAGGGCAAGGGCTTACCCGCTGCCCCAGAACAGTTTCTACCATTCACAGTGGGGCTTTATTTACTCCTGCCAAACATTGCACTAGATCCATATTTACTGTGTCAGACATTAGGACATTCAAATCTGTTCTAAAAGAAATACATTATGTCTAGTGACGTGTGTTCATCAGTGTATCAGTGTATTAATCGGATTATTACTTTAGATCAAACCAACTGCATTACTAACACCTTGAGAATAACCTCAAGAATATGAATGTAAAATACATTTAATTAAATCTGTTAACAAAAACATACTTATTTAAGAAGCAAAAATGCAATTTAAAATGAACAACACCCAGATTGATGCTGTGATACATTACAGTGCAGTGCTGTGATAAGTGATGCTAACTATGGGCATTCTGCAGCCGGTCCCAGTCTTTTGTCTGACTTGCCTGTGACTCAGCATGTGATGAAGTCGGTAATTGAGGGCAGAGTGTAAATAGATTACAGATTCAATTAACCCCTTACAGAGGGCAGTTCAGGTTTGGTCAGACATTAAGCCTCTGCCAAAAGCCTCCTATAGTCCTGGAATATGGATGGGCCAAAAGTGGCTTTCTCAGCGAAGAGACATTTTCTGGAGCTCCGATAAGCTCAATTAAAAGTGTTAAATGTGAGAATAATTCTGGCTGCCATTTTAACTAGCATCTGGGGGAAGGCAGCGGGAGAGAAATGTCATTTTACTCATGCAGGGAATACGAGTGAGATTAAGTGACCCGTGGAGACCGGGGAAGCCGCTACAGTACATTGGCACTATGAATCAGAGTCTAAAAGTGGCTGGAAGTGGCTTTAAATGCAACACTTTTTATACTAGGTGACTATTAGCACCTTCCTCTGTGAAGTACCATTACGGACGGCCAATATGTCTGATGTTATGGCCGGGAAAGGCCAGAGTCACATTTTCTGATATAACATTACTGTACTGCAAAATGGCATTGCAGTATCATATATTAGTTTGAAATTACACTGTCACTAAGTCTTTCATTGATTTACTATGTGATATATACGATATAATCATTATAATTGTACTCAGAAATATATATTTTCCCACAAAGGCATTAAATTGAAACCCAAAAATAAATAACTATAATTATGTAACGGTAAAGCCACTGACCTTCATGGTGAAACTTTTAAAGGATTTATACACATTAAAGAGTGTAAACACAGCAAATGAAAGATTATAATGTGTAATATACTGGAAGTAAAAGTGTTGGTAGACTAGACAAAGATGGTTCACTATCTCTTACCTTTACTTTACTATTCATTTTGACATGACTGACATGACTTACTAAAACCCGCTACTCAAAAATAAAAGAAATAGTAAAACTCCTGATATAGTTTTATAATATGGTTTGAAAGAGAGCAGTGAGGCTCAATACTGTCAGGGCAGAGGAGCTGTCCAAGGTACCAGTCCTGTTTATCCTAGACCCAAACTTTTTCCCTCAGAGGGCCAAAATAAATATGTATTACTGGTCTGTGGGCCAAATTAAAAGATATTTAGCATTTAATGATGAAACACACATGCTTCTATAATTAAAGTTACTTAAACGTTGATGCTTTCAATCAGAATTTATTTTCAATATTACTGTACCTTTTCGTTTTTTGTTCAAATAAAAATTAAATTAAATTAAATAAATCAGAATTTTATCGAAATAATTGAGGTGTCTGGGGTTCTCCCCTCAAACAAATTTTAAATAACAGTCTACATTTACTGTATTTTAATGTATTTTAACTATCGGATTTTATCAGATAGAAAGATTGCTGCCTTAACATAATAAAATTGACCCTTATCCAGTTAAATTTTGTCAGATTTGACCAAACTAATGTCAAATGTGTAATTCAATACACACTGAAAAACATAGCACTGAAAGGGAAGCACACAGTATCTGGCCACTAAGTGTATGTCATTAATAATTGAATATACTTGAATCACAGAAAGTCCTTGTGGACCAACTCAAAGGGCCTGGAGGGCCAGCTTTGGCCCACGGGCCCCACTTTGGGCAACCCTGCTCTAGACATTACAGTCATTCTGTTTACACTTTCCCTAGTCTCACCACCTATAACTGTTATTTGGTTGTTCAACATGATATCAAAGCTATTTTGCTGATTGAAAGTTATTTTATATAAAGAACCAAAGCACAATGGAATTTGCTGTGGTTGTAGTATTTACTTGAAGAATATGAACTTGACTGTGGTAAATTTTGAACCCATTTTCCTGAGCGTATACAGCTCACAAATGACCCAAACTAACACTAACACTAAACAAAGCCTTCTGGCTCCAGTTCCACACAAGACTCACTTCAATCTCATCTGAGCTTTGGCAAGAGAGAAGAGAGGCATGTTTCTACAAATTAGGACTGGGTAATAAAACTGCCTTAAATAATCTACCGCCCGGCCTCTCTGACTTTCTGCCTAACTGCACTTTTACTGTCAGTCCGTGTTGACTCTGGCCACAGTTCCTTCACCGGCTGATGCTATTGTCTCTGGGAGGACTTCTGACTCATTTCATCTTCTCCCGTCTGTTTTCCTTCTACTTTTCCATTCATTCCCCTCTGTCTGCTCCTGGCTCCACAAGAAATCTGCTTTGAACCATCTGTCTGTGTGCTCTGTCGCCGGGGACACGAGTGTGAAGGGAGACACTGGGCCCAATGCAGCCGTCATTTTTATTCTTCTCATCCCTCCATCCAGATGCTAGAGTTCACACCGTGCTTCACGTCAACACCATCATCGTGCACTTTAGTATAAAACACACAGCTGGTGGCTATAAACATGAAGCTGCAGCCCCGGGACCTGCAATTAATTTCACAAGTTTATTGAAAAGCAAAAACAAAGGAAAATGTCATTGTAATATGTTCAAAAACGAATTAACTGCACTTTGCTAGTGTTTGTTATTTTGGATTTATGCAGTTTTATTTTCTATTGAATAACTTGCTCCGAGTGAAATCCTGGGATAACTGGAGGAGACAGCAGCAGATCGACTGTGTGGGTATCAGCGGGGCTCCCAGGACTGACCGGAGGTTCAGGTCTACCTCAAACACTTGGTGAGCCAGGCTTCTGCACATGAATACTGACGATACTGACTTACTCACACAAACAACGGCTGGCAGACAGAGCAGTGGATTCATTTTTGTATTATGTGGTGATGGCATGCTGAGAGCGGAGAATGAATTTTACATATACAACAGGTTTGAATAAAGCCAACCTGGCTTGTTTGTTTGTTTTGTTTGTTTGTTTGTTTATTGGTTTATTAGGACAATGTACAATTACATTAAGCACAGTGGCAGAGATGTTTGTACAAGATTGTAGCTCATAGCTAATTTCCATCTGTAGTCCTAGGAAGGGGGGATAACACAGATACAAAACAACTGTACAATATACAAATATACAATATAAGTTTAAAGTGCAATGTGTTATGTAGTATAATGTAATGTAATGTCATATATATATAATGTACTGTTAGTGTGAGCATGTTTGGTGTTCCAGAATCCAATTTTTGAAGTGTGCCCAGGGTCCCATAGGGGTCATAAACATGGGGGCGCTATAGAGGCATTCTTTATTTATAATTTTAATAAATGCCTCTGTACACAAATACTACTTTATTTTGAATTCATGATCAAATTCATTCATCAAAGTAGCTTTATATCTAGAAAAGTATGCTCAAGAGCTTTAAGTGCAGGGTAAAATAGATGCTGGTACATTTGTGACCTTGGCCAGAGGCAGAGATACGAGAGGGCTCATGGCTGCAGGCTCCACCACTCTTTAATTAACAAGTATTTGAATCTAAAAAACATGTATAATATTTTAAATTGGTTAATTATTGCAATGAACACTATATTTTGATGTTATTTTATTTTAAAGTGTCTCCATAGAGGTATGTGGTGGTGGAGCCTGCAGCCAGACCCTCTTGGAGAGATACTGGAGAGAATTATTGTATTTGCTTGTGTCTGTAGAGTGCACCTGTCTTACGGAAACCACTTGTTGGGTTTTTGAGTCAATCAATAAGGCGACCAAGGAAAATACTTCTTTATTTCACATTTGATTTGAAAAAGAGCAAAAATGACTGTAAATAAATTCTCTTTCTTAGAAGTACAACTTGAAATGATAAACAAATATATTACTTTCTTTAAAAAACATCAGTCATTGGTGACCATACAAATGTTAATGCTCATAAAAGGCACATATAACTGAAGTGAAGGTGTAACATTGGTGATAACATGTGGCACTTTATTATTCTTCACTTTATTTGTCTTCATCTTCAAAGACATCTGCTACAGTCCTGTAGAACATTTAAACATATATATTTTTGTGGCATTGATTATTACACTATGGGACATTTCAGTTGTAATTATAACTTACTTGTAAATTGACCCTGTTACTTCATCAAGAAAGCTTCCTACATAAAATAAAGAATAGAATACATTTACTCTTACTTGAATATACAGTTGAATGACTACTTTTTACTCCTACTTGAGTAAAAGTACATTTATGGCTAATCTACAGAGGTGAGTCATCAAAATAAAATGACTTAAGTAAAAGTAAAAAACTACTGAGTAACTGTTTCATTTGGTTGTAATCGGGCAAAAAATAAACTGATTTTGATATGTTCAAAAAATTAACTAAATAGGTAACCAATATGTTTTAAATATATAATGCACACTGTGTGTTTGAACTACGTACCTGGCTTACAAACAGTTTGGCAGACAGGACACACATGGCAGAAGCTGCACATCTGTGGAAAAAACAGAAGTAATGAGTGGGGTTGGTCATCTATAACCTGTGTGTGGGAGCACTGGACACTTACATCACAATCATCACAGTGTTCCGAATGGTCTCCCTCTTCACACGGGCATTTATCACATTCATCACAGTGCTGAAAAACAAAATGAAAGTTGAAATAGGATATAGAATGATTGATTGCAGAAGTTTAATATTCAGTATTTATTTGCTAATCACCAACCTCACAGAAGTGGCAGTAGGAGCAAACAGAACCTTCATGATAGGCTTCCTCTTCTTCTTCATCATCATCATCATCATCGCCATCATCGTCATCATCGCCATCATCGTCATCATCGTTATCATCGTCATCATTGTCATCATCGTCTTTATTACCACCATCTTCATCATCATCTTTGTCATCATCATCATCTATTATTGATTGAGAATACATGATTCTTGAAATACAAAGCACATTTTTGGCCATCAACCTAAGTAGTGTGTACTGTACTACATACAGCAGCTGTAGATCCACTTCTCAGGGCTTCAATGTGAACTCCCCACACTATCCACAATGCTTACCTGAATCCTGCTCCCTCATCAGCTGGTTTATCGAGAGACAATGTTGGGACATAATTTTCAACCAAGACTCACTTTTTACATCAGTACATTGTTAATAATTCAATCAATACAAATGTGAATATTAGCTCATAATCTCTCTGCAATACTGCATTTAACTCCAATGTAAGGTATAAAATATTCACTTTATATCACGCAGGCTACTGTGCACTTCATAATTATGACATTTAGACAGTTTATGATCATTTGATTTATTTAATGAATGAAAGTAGGGTTAAATACATGGACAGTGGTAATAGATTTATTTTGTACACAGGTGTTGACAATCAAAAAGTCACAAGAAGACAGCTCTTCATCTCTTAACTGGTAAAATAAGGACATGTTTCTCTCTTTCCCCAAACACTCGCATCATAGTTAGCTGAACAATATGCAGATCAGCAAATCTGTAGTACAATTACAAATAAATTAAGAATTTCACTTTTACAGTGCCAGTCATAACTAATAGACAGGACAAAGCATAAATATATGCGTCTAGCAAAAGCATAAAAATACCATTAAAATATAAAATATCAGCTGATTATACCATTAAAATGTATTATTGCAATATTTAATGATATTCATTCATAGATATTACCATTGGATGGTGTATGGTAAATACACCATTGGTATTTTACCATACACCATGATGTCACATGTGTTTTTCACAACTGTATACATTGAACTTGTTCACATTTTCTACAACAAAGCTTAACAGAGAAAGAAAGACATCGAGAGATATGGAAAAAGAGAGAAACAGTTCTTGTTATGCTAAGATTTTTAATTAGTAAATTTAGTTGCCCTCCTGCACCTCTCCTCGCGCTTTTTCCCACTGTTTATATGTTAGTAGCAAAATCCCCTACCCCACTTCAGTATCTCTTACTGTCTCTCTTTTCTTTCTTTCTCTGTAAGTTCACAATGGACTCAAATGCATGTCAGTCTGATCCAAAACAAACGAGAAAGGAAGATCTTTCTAGTTGAACCATTCTTTCAAACGAAACACAAATCAAAAGATCTCAGACTAGTGACCCCCATGGTTTAAATCAGGCTTGGTTTGTGTGAAATAGTTTTTGCTCTTTCTCTCCCTCACATCAATGCTTCTGCAGTCCCCCAGTTCAAATCTAGTGTACTGTACGAAGGACTTCGGACAGTTGAACTTCAGATGGGCCAGTTCAATTTCCCCAGAGTGCTCATAATTCTATAGTTAAGCAGGGAAAGAACAGAGTGTCAGAGACAGCAAGACAAATAGACAGCTGGAAAGGGGTGAAGGAGGGACTCTGCCTAAGCAACTAAAGTCAGAAGAGATGATGAGGTTGTTGATATGTTAACAAGAGGGGAGTGGCTAATGTGTTCTTAGCTCCTCCCCTTTCACTGTCTTGTATGGGCACACTTAAACCTGAAGCATATTGTATACTGCAATCCCTGGTTTGACTAAATACATGAATATATTTGTCTGGTGTTGCTCACTGCATAATGTTAGACATGACAGCAACATACTTTAACAGTAGTATTTAGAAAGAAAATGTATATCTAAGTGTATAAGAAATTCACTTACCTTGATGATCATCGTCATCATCGTCATCATCATCGTCATCATCATCGTCATCATCGTCATCATCGTCGTCATCATCATCGTCGTCATCATCATCATCATCGTCGTCGTCATCATCATCGTCGTCGTCGTCATCATCG
>JAVQKC010152793.1:0-11333 GCA_036025475.1 Philypnodon macrostomus
TCCGGAGGAGCTGGAGGAAGTGTCTGGGGAGAGGGAAGTATGGGCGTCCCTGCTTAGACTGCTGCCTCCGCGACCCGGCCCCGGATAAGCGGAAGAAGATGGATGGATGGATGGACAATGGGAAAGACAGTTACATGCGTCTGACATGTTTGTGTTCATCTGGGTATGTTTGTTAGTGTCGGGCCTGCAACTAACTGACCATTATCCAAGGTGTAACCCATCAAAGGCCCACCTTGCCCAATGTATCAATGTTTTAGTGGGATTGCTGTATTTGGTGATTGGTGTATGTCAGCCACATGGCAAATGTCTACGGGCAAGCAACAGGTTCAGGGGCATCCAAATACAATGTGTAAAGAAACAGCTAACTATTAGGTCATGTATGTCAGCTGTGGTCGTTTCCCAAGATGTACCCCACCAAAAGGCCATAGTTGCCAAAATAAAATTATAAAAAACAATGAATGCATTACAAAAAGCTGGAGTTGGTAAAGCAGTGGTGGCTCAGTTGTTAGAGTGGTCGTCCTATAACAGGTGTGTCCAAATTATTTTCACTGAGGGCATTGTCAAAAATGAATATCGAGGAGGGCCACTTCCTGAGGGGTTTTCTGATCACTATGTTCAGCAGGTTTCACTCGATATTATAACCACACAGACAAGTGGAAAGAATCTGGTTACACAATGAATGTTTTATTTTAGTTGGGGACTCACAAGCAGTAGAAAGACAATTTGGACCAAGATGAGTTTCTCTGAGGGCTGCATTTGGCACCCGGGCCATAGTTTGGACACCCCTGATCTATATCCAGAAGATTGGCTGTTTGCTTTTACCAGTGCACACTGCCCTTGAGTCCTTGGGAAAGACCATCCACTTTGCCCTTATGAATATGTATGAAGAGTGTGTTTTAGTCCGTAAGCTGTTCTATGATGTAAAGTGGGTAATTGTTATGACTGTTATTTTACTTTAGTCCCTCCCCCTGGCCTCTACAGCAACTTCAGATCAGGTTACCACTTTGACCAATAGTAATCATAGAACAGGGTCAGAGAGTCAATCTTTAGCATTTTTCATATAAAGGGGTGAACTTCGCACCACAATGGGAAATTCACTATTACAAATCTAGACACTTCTATGTCTAAAGGTGTACCCTATAGTTACAAGCTTTCGACACGTTCGGGCAACAAAGGAACAGGTATATTGTCATGACAACGGGTAAAGGAGAATTGAGCTTGAATGAGGTTTACAGAGAGGTTGGAGAGGACCCCAGGGAGAGTGTGTGGGCAGTGGGACGAGAGAAAGAAGGTTGTGAGATAGACTTATAGAAGAGTAATAATGAAGAATGAGAGCGAGTAGGAGGGGGAGCTGTCAAAGCAAAGAAAGTGATCAAGTAGTTGTTAGGCTGCAAGGGGCCCAAGGGAGAACAGAAGGAACCAAGAGAAGCCACTGTTTTAATAACTTCAACTTAGCACGGGTCAGCCGAGACGAGATCCTCCCCAAACACACAATGAACGGGCTGTACCTTAATAAAAGCCACACGCGTCACAGTCAATACATTATATGAAAAAGGCAATGAATGAGCAGACATGTGTGAACTAATGTATGGATCTGTAAGGGACTCTAAGGGTTGGCCATACGGACGTCGAGTTAGGGGAGATCAATACAAAACAGTCAGTGTGTTTGAACCGTGAACTCGGACTAGGCTGTCAGAAAAAGAGTTTGCTCTTTTTTTTCTCTGTTGAGTTTATATGCAAGAGACAGAAGTGAACTACGATGCCCCTGCTAATGGTGCATTCAAGTGGTCTGTGTATTTACCAGTATTAATTAAGGCAGATCTGGGCTAACTGCTTGTTAGTTCCTGGTTTGTGTGAGACCATGATATAATTTTTTTTCCACACTGTTTTGCACAATTAGCTAGTGCATCAAAATGCTAGTTCCTAATCTGACATACGCCATCTTTTCTCAATACACACACTGCCCATTTAAGTCTTGGCTTCCCTGACCTTTGACCCACTGTCTGTTGTTTAGTGTTTTTTGTTCCATGGTGCATTCGGTGACGCAGAGCACCTGGGCCGTCGCACCTCTGCTCCCTCGAGGTCCCGCCCGTTGTGTGGACAGTGTAATCTTATATTTTCCATTAGCGTGCTAAGGACATGTACCACACCTTGCTTGCGTATGTGCAGCCAGTGTAGACGCTGCTGTGATGATGCGTGTCTAATCTTAAACACATCAGAGATAATCTAACATTGGACTCAGCTAAACTGTACTTTAATGCAATGATTGTTCTACATATGACATATTGTATGACAAGTTGGACACTAGCATGTAAGACCACCTTAAAACCTGTTGAAACAACAAATAAACAACATACAAACAACAAACAAACAAACACACATCAAACAAGGAAACAACATACATACCTACAAACAACATACATACATACATACAAACAAACAAACAAACACTCACACACACACACACACACACACACACAACAATCAAACAACAAACAAACAAGCTCTTAAGACCTTAGACAAAAAAACAAAAACACATCACCATTGCAGGATTCTGAATAAACATGATATCTTAAGCTGGGATAATATGATCAAAGACGCAGACCCCGTCCTACACGGATGAGCCCCTGCTCCCTTACATGTATTTCTTTTAAAAAATAAAAACAGATCCACCAGAGCAAGCTCCAGAGGTGACTGTATAATTCAATCAAGAAAAAGTGTCTTTGGACAGGCTGTGTTTTCATATCGAGCCTCTCAAATTTAGAATACCTACAACCATACGGGATCTGCTTAGTTACTAAACAACTGAAGTCATGGTTACTGGACAATCTGGACACAATCTGACATGAACTCTTTTTAGTGATGGTACTGTATGTATGCGCCTGCATGGTGTGAGAGTGTGTGCGTATGACTATGTGTATATGTGTGTGTATGTGTGTATATGTGTGTATATGTATGCAGTAATGTGAGAGTGATGTGTTATGTGTTGTGTGGTCAGTTTGGGCCGGCCGAAGGACTGAGGATGGAAAGGATATAACCATAAGATAATCCTGCATATGTATATGTTCAATAATGTGTAACTATACTTTTAATAAAACAAATACAAATACATGCTATGTAAACCTCTCGACCAATGAAGGGACATTGACGTGCTAAGAATCACGTCGATCTCAAGTGTTCCCTCAAAATGTCAGTTCAAATCCAACAAAGATAGCCCTAAGAACTAAAGCTCTGCCTGTCATCCTGTTGTGTCCATGGCGATGAGGGAGCAGTGCACTTGGAGAAACCTTTAGCTCCCTTGATATTTGCCCAATGGCCTTCTGGGTAGGCCTGCCACAAGAACTACTATAAATATTGAACTTATCGTTATATAATTTAATATTTGAAAATGAATAAATATATTTTTATATATCGCCTTATCATTTGGAAGCACCTCAGTAGTGATTTTGCCCAAGTAAATATTAATGTAAATAATTAATAGATTATCTCTTACATTATCTGTCAAATGCATTTTAATTGGTTGTTTTGATCGTGTCTATATTTATTTATTGCTCAGTTTTCTTTTACTGTACATAGATTAGCTCATTTGGATTGGATGGCAGCAACACATCTTAAAAATATTATTTTCCCTTTATTTAACCAGGACGTCCCGATGAGATTCAGAATGTCTTTTTCAAGAGAGACTGGCCAAGGTAGCAGCCACACCACAGAACCAATGGATACATAATCACAACAACTGACATTTATTCAAGTAACACTGAGTGACAAAAAGGAGTTTTTTACAGTACATTTGATTATTTTCACAACATAAAGGGAAAGTGTTATTATGCAGTATTGTTTTCTGAAGAAGCAAATATAAAATGAAATTGGTTGTACTGTCTTGGTATTATACGGGTGTGTGTCTGTGTGGGCATATACGTTATCATTATTTAATCAATGTATATAATGTCTATATTATAATATATTATATTCAAATACCTTTATCATATTATATTGTATATTGTATATTATGTATATTACTATATTGTATATATATAATATTATATATATGACACATATACTGCTTGATGAGAGAGAGAGCCATGGTCTGAAGCATCCAGATTTGTGCCACGCCCATCTCCAGGTGCAGCTCCTCCAACTGCAGGGCCTGATTGGGTGGAGCCTGGAAGATGGAGAAGAGAGCCTGCAACCAACATAGAACCGAAACACAGAGCCTAAGCTCTAGGGACAGTCACAAATAGGAGAATGCAGTTTTTCCCAGTTCGGTTGAAACTCGTGTAACATCATGCCCTAGATGACTAGATTAAAAAAAGATCAAAACTCATCAGAAACATTTCAATTATCTATGAACAATTGAACAATTTCTTTATAGGTTCATTTGTGTTTTCTTACAAGCTTAAGTGCATTGAAGACTTGGCTTCTTCTTTGCATGATACAACTCCTGCAAAGATAAAGCCTTAGTAGTTTATGGTGTCAAACGGATCGCACAGATTTCATGTTTCAGTTCTTTTTTCAAGTAAAGACTAAAAACACAGAGGTAACTTCAGAGACATGTCCCTGGAAATGTGTTGGAGGAACAGATCGTGATGAGCCCCACAGACAAGAGACTCCCAAGGTTTAATAATCTACCCTCAATGACAGATTGGAACAAAATGAGTTGAAAAATCATACTTTTACCTTAACATATCAAGCCAGGAAATGTATAAATAATGGTCGTAAATGTATTAAGATGTATATGTTTGCCTCTTGGTGATTTTGGTGATTGTGGCATGCTTATAAAATGGTTGGTTTGATTCATTTATTTAAAGGTAACATTGCCTTGTCTTGGCTGTGGCACAGTGAATCATCTGCCTCCACCTAAACCTATGCTCTACATCCATGAATCTCTTCTTTGGTCTTCCTCTTGGCTTCCTGTTTGGCAGCTCTAACCTCATTTTGCTCTACTTATACTGTATATATAAGATAAATATATATCTTTTAGTCATGTAACGCTTCAAAATGAGAATATAATCTCTAAATTACTTTGCCTAGAGTCAACCCCTGCAGGATTATGTGACTACTGAAGACTGACTGAAGGTTTTTGATAAATTAAACTTGAACTGAAGTGACACTGAACTGAAGTGAACTGGGGCGTAGTGGGTAAGCAGTTTGAGTCGTTGTGTCCCTGGGCAAGACACTTAACCCACATTGCCTATGAGTACATGTGGTTGTATGATTGGTGTTTGGTGGTAGCTTACCACCAGCAGTGTATGGAATGAAGAACACAGTGCCTTGCCTGGGGACCCATCTCCAGATCTTGAGCCAGGATCTTGGTCAGGATGTACCTAGCTGGAGGATTAACCTAATGTGCATGTTTTGGGTTGATGTTGGAAACTGGAGAAAACCCACCCAGACACGGGGAGAAACATGCAAACTCCAAACACAGAAAGGCCCTGGTGCCCGGTCCGGGACTCGAACCCGGGACCCTCTTGCTGTGAGGCAACAATGCTAACCAATTTCTTATTTCCAGTGTTGGCCTGAATACAATGTACAATTAAGATAACATTATGCTAAGAGAAACAGCTACTGACACAATATATTATTTTATCCTTGATGCATTATTAATCTGTTAGGAAGGGAAGACAACAGAAACAACAAATAAGTGACTAGACCGCATCTGAATACTGAAGGGCCTCATGAATCTGCATCATTACTTTGATCAATGGCGTTGAGGGTTTTAACTCGGGGATTGTGTGTCTGTGCATGTTCACAAAGTTGAATCATCTGAATCTATAGACACAGCAGCTCACATGTGTCTCATTAGTCGTATTAAATCCACCAGTTCATTCATTTTGACATCATTTGCATTGGACTACAATTTTTACTGACTTTACCCACCGTGGCACTTTGCAGCCATGAAATAATGTTTATTTGTTGTAAATATCAGGAATTGCATATTTAGTTGCGGGTGACAGTGGTAGAACAATTGCCTGTTGACTGTTGTTGTGCTCTTGGGCAAGACACTCAATAATTAGACAGGTGTGACAGATTTGGTGGTGACAGTATTGCTACCATATCTTTGTCAGTTAGCCTAAAGACAGCTGTGTCAGAGGCACCTTACCACCACTAGTGAGTCACTGTAGTGAGTATTAATATTGCAGTGTAGTCCATGAGTTTCCTATAGAAATAAAAAATGACTATCTGGCCCTGTTCTCTGAGGTAGATCATCTGGAGTCTGTAGAGGTCAGAGGAGGGACTGGGGACTAGGGACCAGAGGTGGTTATATTTTTTTTATTTGACCAGGCAAGTCCCACTGAGATTCAGAATCTCTTTTTTTCAGGGGAATCCTGGCCCCAATGGGAACATCGTGGTAGGGTAAACCTACGCAGACACGGGGAGAACATGTGAATTCCACACTGAAGGACACCACACTGACTGCCCAGTCCGAGAATCGAACCCGGGACCCTGTAAGGAAAGCGTGCTTACCACTGTGCCACCGTGACCCTCAAACTTTGATTTGATGTTGCTGTAGCGACCAGGGGTGACGCTAAACGAAAGATGACATTTTTGAACATCAAAAAACAGGGTCAGAACATATGGCTACTCTTTTCACCGATTGCGCTCAGTGATATTTCAACTCGACAGTTTGTATCCAGCCCTATCTGACACATATGGTCAAATAAACATGTTAAAATATGTAGAAACACAGGCTGCTGTCATTAGTATGCTGGCCGGCTAAAAAACACAGTGATGCAAATCCTCTGCAGAAGAGATTTTGGAAATGTCAAGATGGACAACTCACAACTCATTTAAGGTGCAGGTTAATCGCCAGCTCTGAGTTGGACTTCATCGAGCGAACATTTTCAGAAACAGGGCAACAGGCTCAAGAGGGACAGAGACGAGAGACAAGAGCAGAAGGTTCAACAAGATGGAGGACTGGGCACTATAGAGCAATGGCATTGTGGCAACAAATATAACAAATAATCCGATGTGGCATATACATTATGACCGCTGACAGCACTAAAGATAAAGATGGAAAAACTTAACCTCGAGGAAACCTTAAAAATACTGAATAACGCCAACTCCAATTTTGAAGTTGGACCAATTCATAATGTTTAGTTTAATTTGGTATTTGAGACGATAACGTAATTATGATACACTATTTCATATTTTTGTCTCGATAGGTTTCCATAAAACATTCAATATATAAATACACTGTATAATAATGGTTGGCTGTTGTCGTTTGGCATTGGCTATTTATTATAATAATAATAATAATGCATTAGTTTTATACAGTGCTTTTCTCAAGACTCAAAGATGCTTTACATTACATTATTCATTCACTCCACAGTCACACCCGGTGGTGGTAAGCTGTAGCTGTGGTGGTAAGTGTAACCACAGCTGCCCTGGGGCACACTGACAGAGGGGTTGGCTGCCAGTCTATGCCTACAGCCCCTCCAACCACCACATTCATTCATTCATTCATTGGCAATGCGGGTTAAGTGTCTTGCCCAGGGACACAATGCCAGTGTGTGCTCGGACGGGGACTCGAACCACCGACCCTCTGGTTGAAGGACGATCACCTACCCACTGCACCACTGCCGCCCATTGGCTATTTATATATATAAAAAATACAGTCTTTTTAGCACATATTGGAAGCTATTTTATTGAAACTAAACACACTTATTCTATTGGGCTGTTGGATTTTCCAGATGAATAATACAGAATATCTCTTCATCATGGCACCTGTTAGTGTATGGGTTATATTGGGCAGCAAGAAATGGATTTGAGCGAGTTTGACCAATTCTGATGGCTAGACAGTCAGAGCATCTCCAAAAGTAGCTCCTGTGGGTGTTCCCGGTCTGCAGCGGTCAGTATCTATCAGAAGCGTCCATGGAAGGAACAGATGTGGGAAGTGAAGACAGAATAAACACAAAACAATGACTAGATATCCTCTTTGTTGAAAGTTTTCTTGAATAAAAACTGTGAAAATGAATGCACAGCCACAAGTGTTTGAGGAGACAACAGGTTAGTGGGAGTGAGCTCATGTGAGATGCTTTCTGCTGGTTCAGCTCCTGTCGCGGCTGGCCCTGGTGAAGTCATATAGGAGGAAGGAGGAAAGTGTCAGCTTCAAACACACAGCCCACAAACAAAGAGTCAGGGCTGGGATAAGGCAGCAGCAGCATACACACATATGAAGAAAATGGTTTAATTTATAGAGCACATTTCATACACAGCTCAAACTAAAACAGAAAAAGAGTGATCATTTAATAGTGTGGGAATAAAAAAATATATAAGAATTACTTACAAAAATCTAATCAAAAATCAATTTCATAATATGATTTTTAAACAATAAAAATGATTAGCAGAATTCACCATTAAAGAATTTGATCTTTAGTCTGGACTTAATGTAATTTATGTCTTCTAGAAGTTAGTTCCAATGCAGATTAATTATTATTATTTAGGTTATTTTCCTGTTTGTAGAGCCTTCTGTTAATGTCATGTTATCAGTCGGGAGGCTTCCCAAGAACTATCTGTAAAAACATTTTAAAAAGGCTCGGCCAATGGTAGTGGATGTTTTACTTTAGCTCTGCTTCTGGTCTCTATAGCAACATCAACATCAAATCCGAGTTTGTACTGTACTGTACTGCCACACCACTCAAAATCGACTACTATTGGTCAAAGTGGTAACCCACAAACCGTGACTTCATGTTGCTGTAGGGCAAGGGGAGGGACTAATTAGGAAAAAGTATGATCAAAGAACTGGAATTATTTTACATTTTATTTTACCTCCAAACAAACGGAGCCAGAAATTGTTACTTTGGAAAAACCTATAGGATAACTCAATAATGCCAAGGACTTCAGTCTTTTGGTAAAGAGAATGAATAGGTTTGAGTGGACATTAACTATAAACATTCAATGGGTCTTCATTTTCCAGTTGTAATAATGCATACAGAGCCATGATGTGACTGTCTGACACATCGCATTAAACATGAATCATTGGCTGTCAAGTGCAACATTCACACGTTCACGAGGTACCTATAAGTGTGTCACCTGGTGGAGCCAAAATGGTGTCAGTGATCCCAGTTCAAATCAGAGCAGGTGCCACACATCAAATGGCTTGTTATACTCAAAGGTTTAGTCTGTAAGTTTTTCGTAAAATGTGAAAAAGTTAATCAATCCCTTAAAATTGACTGTCTCACCCTGTTCTTTAGAGGTCAGGGAAGGGACTAAAGTCAAACGTGACTATAATTGTTCAAAGTGGTAATCCACAAAGTCTGATTTGATGTTGCTGCAGAGGCCAAAGTAAAGATATAGACAAGATATGGCTTTTTAAATATGTCTAATTGTCTTTCTAATCTTATTGAAAGTTAAGACCGTTAAAATCCAAAAAGTGAGTGTTCAAAATACTAGTTCCAACCATTACATAACTAAAACAAAGGTGTCCTGGCATCACCCGAGCCAAGTACATGTTACAAGTACAACTAAGTGTTGGAGAAATTCAAGGGCATGTGTGTGTGAGTGGGCGTGTGGGGTTTATTCTGGACAAAAGACAACAAACAACAGGGAGAGAGAAGGGACAAAAAGCACCAGTGAAAAATCAGAGGAACCTGGGCAGCATCATTACTCACACGAGCCATGTGTGGTATTGTTCTTACTAATGTCCGACCACCTACTGCGGATACAAGCCGCTTTGTTTTCTGTGAAGAGGTTGAAACAATACAATGGTGCTTGACTGATTCAAAAAAACATGAATATTACATTTATTACAAGTATTTATCATTTTATTGCAGCAGGAAGTTGGCAGTAGTGTTTTTTTTCCTACAGAACACACTTTATGACGAAAGCAAGGGTGTATATTTAGACCGCTGCTTTTTCCATGACAACGTAGTGTTTAATTACCTCTGAGAAAGAACAGTGTTAATAAAAACATGTTTGACTTTTAAATCAAAAAGTTTCTGTTGACTATGTCTTCACTTGGAAAAAGCTCATAATTCTTAACTATTTATGGGCCGAGGGACTTGATGTTCTGTAATATGGAGATGTGTTGATTTGCAAAGAAAACTTGAGAATGTGGGTGTTGGGAGTGGTGTCTTTTAAGTGCATTATAAAGTTAGAGTCTGTGCAAAATTCAATGTTACCATAAAAAAATATACATGGAGTTGTGTTTTGCTTCATATGTGCATGTAGGACTAATCAATCCTGTACCTTTCTGTGAGCTCCAAACACCTTGGTTCCTTTTTATCTCCTCCCACCTCCCTGGCCCCTCCTAAACCAGGAAGTACTGACCAATCAACCTCCTATTTGCGCTCATTTATGTATCCAAATATCAATGTACTGCTCTGGTCCTACTGATCCCTCACAGGTATTTTCATTGCAAAGCACACATTTCATCTCCAGAGGACGTCAGCTGACGCGGTGTGAGTGACCTGCAGGTGTGTACGCAGGTGGGCTCTCATTTGGACAATGTTTGGGTCACATACTCTGTCTGATACTCTGAGGGCAGTGGACAATGTTGGCAGCACATTTAAAGTTTGTGGTGTATATGGTCAAGGGTTGTTTCTGACATCATAATTTGAGGTTTAGTCCACACGGCATCGCTTTAGAACATATCTGTGTCCACAGGGGTTCACACAGCTCCACTAAAACGCTGTAGTGTGTATGCCGGGCCCGTTGGTGGCGCTGTGACACTGCTGTGAAAACACTGGGCAGCTCCATGTTTGTTGTTATTGTCAGAGTGCAGAGCGAGGAGGGTGATATCGTTTCAGAAAAGAACCAGCGATAAGATTGTTCTCGGGCTCCCAAAACGCCGGATCCATGTGGACGTAAGGCCTAAACCATAAAACACCTTAGCGGATACGGCTAAACTCGTCTCCGTGTGGACAGGACCTTCTTTGATAGCTCGCACAACTGTTGTGTTTGGCATGTGTAAAATTGATTGTGAGTCTGTCATTGAGTGAATGTTGCCAGGTTCATACTTGGAGCATTCCCAACATGGATATTCATAAAATGTGTTACGGGATATTTGTCATTAAGGACCAGTGTCAGGACATAAGCTTTACAATATTATGGTCAATTCAATGTGTTGATACTAGACCAGAACTAAAGAAAATCTAAATCATTAACAACCCTGGATAAAAACAGGTCTTTGCCTGAACCAGGTCTTAAACAACACTAATCCGGGATAGAATCATATCTAGGTTCAGACTAAATCATGGTTAAATGAAAGAATAAATCAAGATTATATAAACCAAGGGTCTACTACTACTACTACTACTACTACTACTACTACTACTACTACTACTACTACTACTACTACTACTACTACTACTACTACTACTACTACTACTACT
>JAVQKC010152808.1:0-15644 GCA_036025475.1 Philypnodon macrostomus
AAAGACTGGACTTATCACAACTACTGAACGACTGGGGGTCACACACTACACAACTGGACTCATCACAACTACTGAAAGACTGGGGGTCACACACTACACAACTGGACTCATCACAACTACTGAAAGACTGGGGGTCACACACTTAACGACTGGACTCATCACAACTACTGAAAGACTGGGGTCACACACTTAACGACTGGACTCATCACAACTACTGAAAGACTGGGGGTCACACACTACACAACTGGACGCCTGTATTTTAGGGAGGATTATACACAGAAAGAGAAGACATGGGACTGGATAGCCACAGCTTTTGGGGGTAAGTCTTCAATTACATTAGTATTAGCAAACTTTGGAGGCTAGTGTTAAGTTCAGCTGCAGACATGCCCCAGTGTTGCACCTAGCTTGTGAAATAGATAGGCTTAGCTTGTTTTTGACTCAAATTACCGAGAGTCAATGTAAAATACAGTGGGCAGATCCACAGGAGGCGATGCAGATATAAGATGCCTGTATTAAACTCTGAAGGATACTGCTTTTGGCTCAGGCTGCTCTCCGCTAGCTCCCTCCCTCCCTCCTGCTAAAACACACAGACACTGATGGCAAAGAGTCCAATCTACACGACTACGTTCAGAATCGGTTTTAAAATTCAAACATGTTTGATTGACTGCGACTGGAGTTTAGTCGCGTCTGCCTCCTGCACACACAGATTCGAGTCCAGCACACACTAACCGAATGGAACCCTTTCCTTCAACTCCATCCAACTACTTACAACTCAACTGAAAATCTTAGTAAAATCGGGCTTAAAACTGGCTACAACTGGATGTTTGTGGGGTTGCATGAGGATATGCAAAAAAACTGGTTCTCAATTGTTTGTTTGTGCTGTTTTGTGCCATAAAAATCCATTTGTGCTTTAACGTCATTACCAATTATTTCACAGTGCAATCTCAGGTCAGACATTTTTAAACACAAAAAAAAACTTGATGATTTCTCGAAACAAAATCATCAAATTCTGGCATACATATTGAACCATTCATCATCATTTAATGTCAGTGGAGCCTATACCAGAAATTATGGGCCAATGCAAAGATCATGTTGGACGGTTAGTCACAGGGCTAACACAGAGACAACCCACGGTAATACAGAAGGATGTAAAGACTTTGGTTAATTTTTTAAGTAGGCCTCAAAGTGAGCTAAAAGAAGATGGACAAAGAATATACACGATGTGGGAAGGGAATTCAGGTTATGAAAGAGAGAACAGTTTGGCGGCAAGGACAGAAGAAGATATGCTAGGTTAACTCTGAAGGTCACAATCAAAAGCCACCCATTCCGGTCCATATGTATTACAAAACCCAGCAAAATTAGTAGCATTAACATATAACGAGATCGAAAAATTTAAGGAGGAACCAGGGGAGAGAAGTTGCTCCTCGGAGTGGAACGACATTGGAAGAGCAATTTCATTTCTCTGCACCAGGATGGGGGAGAAGATAGAACTCAAGGGAGGGGTACAGCGATGGCAGAATGAAGATTGGAAGAGGTGAGGTTATGAGCGTAGAAGTTATATACGGTAGGTCTGGAGAGATATGCATTAGATTGAGGTATGAGAAAAAAAATTAGACACTAGAAGATGGTAGGATAAGAAAGAAAAATTGCTAGCTATTTTTTGCGATGTATTCATAGGATGGTGGGGATTCTAGAGGGGCACTCGCTCAGCCCTGGGGCAATGGGAAACAGCTAGCAGACGGGGATGCATGTAATGGCAGCTGGGTGTAGGAGTCGCAATTATAAAAGTGGGAACGGGATTGGGCTGATGAGAAATGTTTCTTTGGAATAGACAGAGTTACAGGGGGAGGGAGGCCGGGAATGTGTTCGTCAATTCGAGTTCAAGTTGGAACATCCACCAGAGCCGCCTTGCCCTTGATCAAGGCTAAAATAGCTAAACACATGCATGCTAATTAACCAGAGAGTATTCAGTCTGCAGCATTTGTGGTGTCAAAAGGCGGCTTATCCCTCACTGTCCCATGTATGTACCATGCAAATTTTTAAATGTAGTGTTTATATGCATTGAGTATTGTTTGACCATTGCCTAGTCTTCTTGTTAGTATCTTTATCTGGTCTCAACATTACTGAGTCTGTGTGGGATTAAGAAACAATATATTGATGGCAAGGTGTGGTCACATAGCTGCATGGATACAAAGGTTTTGTCTGAATGCTCACTTTGCCCTTGGTAAAGGGTTCTCTGGTATGGGTAAGTAAAGGGGTGGTACTTTCTGCTGGTACACACGATTCCGCAGTTCAAGGATCTGGTCTTTGGACTTGAATTTGACCTGAGTTTGAACTTGTTTAGTCCTCATTTAGATGTAGTTTATCCTTAATGGTTTAGTCCATTAAAACGGAACTTGGACAGACTTATTTCAGGCGACACTGGGTAAGTCTTCAAACCTTCCAAAAACATTAGCACAGTACTGTACATGAATGTGTATGGAAAATGGTCTAAACCCATAAGCTCATTCCCCTATTTTGGCTTCAGTGCCTGTCGGAGCGCCCCACGGAGTAGATGACTCGCAGAGCCGTTAAAAGGGCCTCTGTATCCTCTCATGCAGCCGCTAACAGCCTTCAGAGAACATTTGTTTGACATTACGGCAGCCATAGATGTGATAGACGATGTCTGGTTGAAGCGAGTTTTATCAGGCATTATTATAGTTTTATTACTGCTTGGGAAAAAAGCGAGACAGATGCCTTTTGTGATTTGTATCTGCATATGAAAGAGGACGTGGAGGGCCTGGAACCGCTCCAAACCCACTGTCTAATGGCTTTCACAGGCTTACATAGGATTCACTTGTGTTCCAGCAGTGAGGTCGCTGATAAAGCTACAGTGGTAATGAGGTGTATGGATGAAGAGGGCAGACAAATTGCTTTTATAATACATCATACTTTGAACGTGAAGATGATTAAAGATATTATATTCATCCCAACTTTTATAACTTTACTTTTAGGTTAATAATTAAGAATGTGAACAACAATGAAAAATAAAGTAGCAAATTCACTTTATCTAGCCAACCTTTAGCAGGTAATTGCTGCTTAATTTTGATGTTTTAGTGTCTCTATTGTGTATTTAGTGTATCTATTCTATCAAAGAATGTGTTTGTGTTGGTGTTGGCCTTGCAATGATATGATCTCAAACATCATCAACTGCACATTCTATTCTGTTTAACAACAACGCTTTAGTTAGAACCACAATTAAAACAAAGTCCAATCATATGTCACAAACGTGTTTTATAATGTGAAATTGCCCCAGATTAAACGACACCACCATTAATTGTTTCAAAAAGCTTGTTGACTAGAGCTTGTTTAATGATCACTTAACTTAATTATGCCAATTTTAGACAAAAGAGGAATGTTTGTTGTTCAATATTGACAAGACTTAATTAATAGCTTGGATATGGTTAATTAATTGACTTTCAGCTACTGCTTCTGCTGACTTCTGCTTTGTTACTTCCCAGAGAAAATTTATTGTGTGCTTTTCATATGACCATTAAAAGTTACAATTATGTTAGAACAACACATCATTGAAGTGGGGTCCTTCTTATGTTCCCCAGCCCATACATGAATGGAAAAGAAATATTGGGTAAATGTTAATTGATCAGTGTTGTGGTAAGTACCAGGGAAAAAGGACATAAACAATGTATAGACTAAAATGAATGTGTCTTTGGTATTTGAGAAGTGTAGGAGCAGGTGGAGACATACACATGGTTCATTTATAGTAATACAAAAGTGAATATTGGGGCCCTATTTGAATCAGTCTTTGCAATTGCATTTCATGTTTAGCCATTTTATCAACACAAATCAACAAGAGCCAATAATATTCTTGGTCAAAAATTTTTAAAGATTTGGACTACTGGCCACGTCCACCACTTATATTTCATATTCAAAGCCTGGCAGGTTCGAGCCCACCCTGGTGAGCCTTTTTGATCATATGTTTGAGTGCATATATTTGTTTTGCATGGGCCCACTCTCTGCTGTGTATGGGGCAGCAGATGTCTTGTGTGTGCTCTGCTAAATGACTATGCATGTGTTTGTTGAGTGTCTGAAATTGAGGGCTTGGGCTTTCATTTGGGGCTTGGCACAGTGCTGGGCTCGGAGGCTGATGGAGATAAAGCTGTGTTTTTCCTTGACAAACATCAGTTATTAAGGATCTGCTCAGAATGCTGATTTACTCTACAGGCTTCTGCATCTTTAGTATTACTTAAGTCCATGAAGGAAGTCTCTCCACTTCTGCTAGGAACTATTTTTGTTTCTAATCGTATGAGCTCTTGGAATTATTTATTTATTGAGACACAAGCTACAGTCAATTCTAACATTCATATTTCATGTCATGTAGGAAATTTTTGCCATGACATTTACTGACTTAAGCTTATATTGTGTGATGAACAAGTACAAAAGTGACCATGATGAGAATCTTTGGGTCTATTTGACCTGAAGGCAACAGATAAAACTAACTAAAGCAACTGAACCCACAAGAGGACTCCTATACTAATAATTCTATATATTGTGTTGTGGCCCTTATCAATAAGTTCAGGAAGTCACTGTCAATACCATATCACAAATACAAAAGTTTAAACCATTGAATGTAAAATAAATCATCAAAGCTGCCTCTTGTTGGGTTTGAAGAATTCTTAAGTGAAGGGTCATATTGAGGAGTCATATTAAGTGTAGAAGGACACACTGTGCATCCCCGGGATACCAATCATTATCTGGTGAAGAATGAAAACAATGGAGCAGAGACATAGCCAGGAGAAAGAGAAAAGACAGAGAGGCAGAGGGGTGAACAAAACAAGATGGAGAACATTGGTGAAGCAGCAGACATAATGATAGCACCGCGGGCGGCACACACAGGTCGGTGCTAAGCTCTACTCGGCACGCGCTAATTGTAACATTCCTACATTTCTACCATCTATCACCATTGAAACACCAAGAAGAGCATGGTTTCACAGCACAAAACATTTTCCCTGTTGCAAGAGGCCAAGTGTGTGTTGAAGGAGGAGAGGTGGGAAACTATAGGTATATTTCCATTTAGTGTTGATGTGCAGGTTGGGGCCTGGACTGTATTTTTAATGTGCTTCTGCAGAAAAGTGGCATTACTTACAGGCAGGGCTTAGTTTGTAAATCAAACTTTGCTGGAACATGAACATCGGCGTTTTAAGCAGCACGTGTGTTATTTTCACAGTGTAATAATTTCCAGATCGTTTCATTACCTTACAAGTAAGTTTTGTAGCCTATAGCCTATCATGGGCAGGTCACCCCCCCGCCTCACACATTCTCACAACAGAGCAAAAGTAAGACATGAGTTTACCGTGTATTCAGTCTGAGGTGGAAAAGTGAGGGAGCGTGGCGTGCTTTCAAGAGTGACTACCAGACTAGAGTGATGGTACAAACCCAAAGTAAACCCAAAGGCTCCTATGTTAAAATAATTTTTTTATGTGGAACTAATTTTGAACAAATCTAGCCTAATACACCTTTTTAATGGCTTAAGGGAGTCGTGTTTAGTATCTCTTAGTTGTGCAGTGCTCAGATGTTACCGGATCCAAGCAAACCATTACCGGAGCACACCCTATCAAAATAAAACAGTATCCGGATCCTGTTTTAGCACTGCTTACAGGACTGTACATTTTTAGGAAATATATATATAAAAATATAAAAATAAAAATAGACCAACACAGAACCCAACCTTTACGGTCCCAATGGAAACAAAGATTAAAAGATAACCTTGTTGATACTTCTTCGCCTGCCCTCAAGGTTAAGACGTCTTATTAATTTTTATGGTCATTGTTGAAGACACAATGTATTTGAATATATATATATATATATATATATATATATATATATATATTTCTACTTTCACTCACTCCAAGTGGCGTGCAACAGGGGTCTATTCTCAGCCCTTCATTTGTCTGAAGTGTCTGCTCTCACACATTCTCCAAGCTTCAAGGTGACTTCCAGCCCAAGCACAAATTCATTCATTGGCTGCGTTCTTGTCTCGGGTGGTGGAAGATATTTCCTCAGAGGACCATTGCGTGTGAGAGATTGCGTGTATATTTTAAATGAAGCCTTATTACTTTTCAATGACACTTCAACCTCTTTCTACATTTTTTTAGCGTGATGTTCACCCTGGGATGCCATGGTGAATGACATTGAAGTATAACCCCCCAAATGAATCTTTTGTTTACCTTTCATGTTCAATAAGTTCACAAGCATCTCTGTGCCCGAGACAGATTGAGGCTAGGCTGAGCACTCCCAATTTATTTTGTATCCTCTTCTGTGTATTATTCATTATCCCAGAGTGGATTCGAAAGCATTATTTAGAAAGTTGGACTTGTAAGACACAACACAACAGATGCACCAGGCAGTTGTGATCTTGTTGTAATTAAATATTCCCAGTGTAAAGTTCACACAAAGCACACACAAAAAGCATAAAAAGCATATCCAGCATAAGAACTGACAGAAATGTAGGTAAAACATGTTTTTGACAGTACAGTCTATCAACAGGACATTCAGCATTCTGGACTCAACCCATCCCATTATTAAAAATTCTGCTTTACCGTAATCCTACCTTTAACCTTGGGGACCTTTCTGTGTGCCTGCTAACATATGAATGCTTTTGACATCCCACTGAAGAAACTTATATTCACTTAAACTAATTGAATTATTTACAATACCTAAGAGAATAAGACTGCTCTGACTCATGTGTGCAGGGTCAGACATGCCCAGCCAAAGAGAATATAAAATGCCATGTAAAACTACACTGAGCTTATGTCCAGTAAACAGTCGACATTAAATAACACGTAATGTATTTAAATTGAAATAAATGCATTCATCTATTGTGCAAACATTCATGCATATTTCATATTGTGTGAATAACCCTATACTCACATGGAGCACATGAGAGTACAGGCGGATTACTTTGCCTCGGGAATACAAAAACACTGTTTACTAGCTACAAAGATATGATGTTAAATAAACTGAACTCTATTTACACTCTCCGTTCACCTATATTTACATACATGACTATGGTTTGTGGGCGTGCCAGGAGTGAACCTCTGTATGGGGAGACGACGGTGAAGGTTGTCATTCATCCAGATAGAGGTAATTCTGAAAGTTGAAAAAGGGCATCTGGACCAGGTTTTGATTGTCAACAATCAAAACCTGGTCCAGATGCTCTTTTTCAACTCTGTATGGGGAGGACATGCAGACAGTCCTTTTTATCACTTGTCAATTTCAGTTTCAATTTCTTGTTCAACTTCTGTAACTTTTTAAGTGTTTTTATAAGAATACATTATGACAGCAAACATCCATCACACTGCTGTAAAACTTTAAGACACAATATTTTTTTCATAATTATTTGGAGTTATTAAAAAGGACAGCTTATCTTCTAAAAACTCAAAACACCATTTAAACCATGTCTCATGGGGCTGGGAGTCTGCTGCTTACCCGTGATGGAAAGCCTTTTTAAAACCAGTTTTCTCCCATTCTCTGGTGGCAGCTTTGTGCTATCTGCTTGTGTCTGGAGCTGAGCCAAGTCCATTACTCCTACAAGACTGTAACTCGCAGCCTCATTGACAGGGACGTGACAACAAGCATTTAGACTGAGAGGAAATCATTCATCATTAGCCACGCTGCCATGCAAGAGACAAACACATCTGCAGTGGAGATAAAGCCCCTGGTCTAAATCATGGCACCTGTCTCGCATGGTTCTTTTGGCTTCTTCACCTTGTGCGTGGCTTTTGTGTTCAGCCATGCTAATTAGCTAGCGTCCTTCATGAATCCTTGTTCAGAGCTAACTCCCCGGTGAGAGGCAGAGAGAGCCGGAAAGGTGAGTTGCAAAGTGCTACAAAGCGGAGGGCACTGCTAAGACTTTTACAAAGAGCGCTCAGATATCGCTGGATGTTTTGGATAATACCCTCTTTGAGGAGCTTTCTCAGGAGATATTCGGAAAGCCTAAGGTAATCCTCCCCTCGCCTCTGTCTGAGTCTGAATCAGCGTCAGTCCGACCATGGTGAGATAAGCTCCACACGTTTTCTTCACTACATTTGAGTCGACCGTCGTCTCTATTTCCAAATGGAGATGCGCTTTTACGATCTGTGTTTTGCAGTAGGTGGGCGGAAGGAGGTCTTAACGCTTGGGTGACTTCACTTACACCACAGACTAGTTATTGGTTAGCAATGTCACTTCACAGGAAGTGTTCAGATGGATTTTATGGGAACTCCAGTTGCCCTTCTTGTAGCTATAGGTCCTGACCAAGATCTTGAGAAAGGACACTGCACAGCAATCACGCACTGTTCTTGACCATTTGTCACCATCATGACATGGATGGATACATCAAATGGAAGAATTTACCTGCAAGTACCTTACTTAAAGGTGTAGTCCGCCAGTTTGCTCAAAATAAAAATATGGAGAAAAAATATGCTTTCTCTGACCCTGTTCATCTACAGAGTAAACACGACCTACTTTACATCATATAGCACAGTTAGGTAGTCCATTTAAAGTATTGTTTATTTTATTAAACAGCCAATATTATGCTTTTTTGCACATTTATTATATTATATAAATGTTTTCTAACATTGTGCCACAGTAACATGTAGCCTATCCAATGTACCCATGTGTCAATTCAATTAACATAATATCTAATTAAGAACAATACCAAACAGGAAAATGAGGTACATTGCTTTGAGTTTGGATATGTATCCAGCGCAGTACCAACAGTGTATATAGTTAAAAGTGTTTTATTGTATGATACCAAAAACCAGGGGGTTGCTATATATTGATGCATTTCTTTTATGATTGTCTATAAGCAATAATCTATCATCTATAAGCAATAGATTCAATATTTTTACTTGGACTGAGGTATGGTTTGATCCTATATATATCCCGCTGCAGATTAACGAGAGTCAGTACAGGATTACTTTAGTAATTCAGGTAATTCATGCTTCGCCAGACTTAATTTCCCCGTGGAAGAGCCTAAAGGTTTGAGTAATACACCGGTGAGCTATTCCCAAACTACAGTTCATCCTATACATACTCTATATCCTCCACATGTTTGGTATGCAAAACATATGAGATAGACTTTCTAAACAGGATACCACATATTCATTCTTTACTATATGCCTGCTGTCATAAAGAAAGGTGCTATGTATTTCCAGTCTGCTGCTTCTGAAGGCAAACATAATATTGTAGGCCATATAGAATTGACATATTCCTTACAGTAAAACTTTCATACAGAATTGTACTGGTTAGTCTGTCGGAGAAATTGGATGTACCAGTAATTGTATTCACACACAAAACCATTCATTCATTTTGATCCTTCATATTACAATCTGTAGGCTATCCCAGCAACTATGGGTATAGGCTGTGTACACTATGGATAGCGCTTCATTAATTAATCAATCAAGCAACAACTGCAGTCCAGTTAAACAGCCATGGACATAGTCTGTCAAAGTGTCATGCACATTTTCCCGCATGGGCTTATTAGACACTACATAAACAAGTCATCAGCTCCACCAAAATCAAATATCATTTGGATACATGCCAAGATTTACAAACAAAACCAAAAAATGCAAAGATTTCATTACTAGAAATTCAGTTCGGAATTTATCCTCAGACAGTTAAAACATATCTGGATCAAAGTCTTTTTATATGTTCAAAGAAAATATGTCTTACAAGGGAGAGAATGATGCTCATCTTCCACCACATAGAGGTCACATAAAACACAGACCCTTTAACTTAAAGTACAGTCCATACATGCTATACTAGAAAAGTACTAATGACTGAATGAGTGTATTGACAAGTATCTGTAAATATACTGTATGATAAATATTGTTTTGTCAAAGTAAATGAATAGTGCAGGTTGGTTTGGGTTTGAAATCAATTGAATGGTAGAGTTAGAATGTGCAAATTTACAGATAAAACTACTATACTATACATTATCATAGACTGGGACCATATGCAATCTTGCCAGGTACCATATCTGGCCCATGGACCAGACTTTTTTTCCTTTAGTCATAATGGCATATTGTGAATATAGTGTAACTTTTTTTTTATCGTCTACTACATTTAAATTCTCATGGTGACTTTCTGTAAAACATGAAAGCATGCTAATTATTCCAACCGCTAATGCACATAGCGTTGCAGTGCTGCTCTCTGGAGCCTGTTGTTGTGGTGAGGAGGCCACAGGAGGAGCTCAAATCCCTGTAATTATCACTCCCGCTGGAAATTAAGGCTGACCTTTGAAACAGGAGCTGATAATAGAATTCCACAGAGGACCCTCTCACTCACACATTCACTCAGAGTGTGCCGTCGGCAATAGTAGAGCTGGTTTAAGCCAAGACGTGAGGCTGAGAAAAGGTTCTTTCACTCTTGATAACATTCCCGTGGCATATGTGAAGTCCTATATACTGTAACATTGAAAAGTCAGAATACATGACCATAATTCCAAATATACTCAGATTTATAAGAACATCCATTATTTTCTCTTCGTCCCAACTACTATAAATGTTTGTATATGTGTGTCTCTGTGTCACCCCTGCGACTGGCTATTGTCAAGAGTGTACCCCTCCCATTGCTGTAATAGTCTCCATCTCACCTGCAACCCCCAATGACAATAAGTGGTAGATTTTATTGAACCCACAACCCATGCAAGGATCTAACAATTTCAGGCTATCACTAGGGTATAATAGCTTGACACCAGATCTCCCTGTTAGCTCTGGAATATTTTAATTGGCTTGAGAGTGGCTCTCTGTGCACTCCCTTAGCCAGAATCCTACAGAAATCAATGTTTTTTTCCAACTCAATGCATGGCTACACAGTGGATCTCAACCTGTTCACATACCACATACTAACTTCCACACATCCCATACGAACACACATATGAAAAAGTAAACTCATACAGACCTAGAAATGGCTTAGCAAGGATAGTTTTGCCTCTGGCGCCCATAATTCTCAGCTGATTACACTGAGAGAGCTTTAATGGAAGCCCCAATAACCCGAGCAGCAGAATACTCTCGCTTGTACTGCACACATACAAGCGAGCGGCCCTGTCAGATAGAGACAGAAAGAGGACGACGAGATTAAATTCTGCCCAGAGTTTTTTGTCTGTGAGATTGGTTCCCCGGCTCCCTTCACACTCCCTATTAGTGCAGTGAAGAAGAGCTGCGCCTAGAGACCAAGCTTCGGCACCGACACTACTCCGAAGGATACTTAACAATGTTATTAATCCATTAATCCTTGTTTGACATTTGCCGATGGATCACCGCTGATTGCTTCTTTTCTTGAGAGCTCCGTGCTACTGTACATGGGGGGATGAGGGGGGTGGGAAGAGGTGAAGTAGTCGAATACAGTGATTGGATTTGGAGAGAGAATGAAAACATGATGAAAGGTTAAAGTAGCCAGAACGGTTAGCTCATCAGCAAGAGGTTAACATTCCAAATTAAGGAAGAATTGGGAATGTTAGTGAACTTTGACCTGCTATTGTTCTGTGAATATTTGAGTACTCATTTTACAATGTACTAAATAGGAGTGGTTTATTATCTAAGAATTAGCTTCCAAATACACTGTTACCCATAAAGTCTGAATATTTGTTTTACCTCATCTCATGAAATGATTGTCACAATGTGATTTCTTCTTGATCGATAAAGTGCATATCTTTTCCAAACTGTATTGATCAATCTCCTCCAAACACATCACAGTGAAAATGAGACCAAACTGAAACTTTGTAAACGGTGTATTCAGACAAAACTAAATCAGGGATGTTAACGTTAAACCTTGGTCAGTTAAACAGAAAACACATGTTCAATATGACTCTTTCATAAGTCACTAATATGGAGTATGGCCCTGACACGGGTCAATGCCTCAGGACATCGTGGCTACTGTCCACAAGCTTGTTGATGGTAACTCACTCGTCAGTCAGATCCCGAGATACTTCCTGTGAACTCTGAGGAGTAGGTGAATAATAATGAGGAAGGAATAAGGTGAATATTGATGCACATAAATGATAAATAATAAATAAATAGGAATAAAAAGAGGAATGTGTTTGAAAAAAATATTCCAACTTTATGGGCAACAGTGTACATTTGAGTGGTTAAAATGCAAACTAAACTGTAAACTACAACAATTTGTCTAATACATCAATGTAACTAGTAAAAAAGTCTCATGTTTCTCACACATATTTAGTCACATGTACGGAAGCATAATAATCCACTTGATTTAAAAAGGTTTCTGTTTTTACACCAAATGTAATTCTGTTTTTAGGTGAAATGTTTCTGTTTTACCACTTAAATAATTAAAAAAATAATTAAAAAAATTCTGATGATTGGTGGCGGCGAGATGGCAGCCGGAGTGGTGGGCCATTCAAGCGTTGTGCGGGTGTCCGTGCAGCCGCGGCTCGAAGCCCAGAGCAGGTCCCGGGCAGAGCCTGGAGCAGCAGAGCCTGGAGCAGGGCCCAGGCAGAGCCTGGAGCAGCAGGGTTACAAAACTGTGGTCTGTCCTGTGACCACAGTGACCAGGTCAACGACCACACTGTGAGAACTCAGATTATGGTTCATACAGGGTCTGTATGCAGTCTGTGCGCTAATAGCAGCGTTCCCAGTGGTCCGTACGTGGTCAGATTACGGACCACTCCGTATTCTGGGCTGTATGTGCGTCAGTGTGCACGAACCAGTGGTGCGGCTCCCATCTCACTGGCACTGATCATCAGAAAAATATATTATTTAAGTCATACAAACAGAAAAAATTCTCCTCAGAAAAATGTCGTAAAAACAGAAACTTTTCTCCTAAAAACAGAAAAAAAATTCCTAAAAACAGAATAACTTTTGTTGTAAAAACAAAAACTTTTTTTAATCAAGTGGATGCATTACGCTTCCTTACATATGGTATATAGCATTCATTTATGTTTACTTTTTCATCAGACCTATTTTTCCCCTTGGGTTAAGCTCCAGGGAGCCTCTGTCAGCCTTTATCCATATTGTACCTTCCACTAATATCCATATTTTTCATGTAATCTATTCTCGTGAGACCAGTCCATGTCAATATTAAACCAGTTTCCTCATGTTTACATGCTTTAACATAATAGGACTCACGTTTGAGTTAGTGTCTCTGATATGCCAAATGCCAATGTGGCCTTTATGTCCGTGTTTCTGACAAAGACAAATGATTAGACAATCGATGTGTGATTTATATCGATCACTGTCCTCAGAGACTGTACGGTTCTGACACGGACCACATTCATTTTACTTTAAACAATCAAAGCCACCGTTTGAGTTTGCTCCTTGGTAGAGCTTTTAATATATTTGTATGCATATGACGCTTCATCATATGGCTGTAACATTGTTGGTTTCGGTCTGATGGATACTTGGGCAAGACACTAACCCCCCACCTTGCTTGAATGTATGTGGTATGGCTGTCAGTCTACCCTTGGGCAGCTGTGATTGTGGAGTGAATATACTTGGAAAACCTTGGATTCATTTGTAGTTCAATTTTATGCCATGTTTGTTCTAGCTTTATTATTAATGAACTTCCAATCATGTAGACCCTTTAAAATGTTCTGGAATGGAGGTGACTGGAGCAAAAGTGAGATAACTTAAATGAAAAGTAGGATTTGTGGTGAGGGACAGAATAATTCTGAACATACAATAAAAAAACAACTATTGTGGTCATCAACATTTCTGTAAGAACTTGTGCAGTAAAACCTAAAAATCAAGAATTTTGCATTGTGTCAAATGCTAACTGTATACTCATGTGTACATTAACTAAACATAAAATGTGAGGTACATTCACTAATGTGTCCTAACCAGGCTCTGACATCACCTACATGTAGAGAGTGGATGTTATTTGTCAAAACCATCTTCATTTGCAATATTTTGAGGCTAATGCTAATTTCTCCATTGAAAATGTATTAAGGTCTTGCCTCCAGTCGCTTCCATTCTGGAATTTAGAACTCTCTGTTTACAAACTTTGAAAGGGTCTATACTGAATCAAAATACTGGATGTTCCAATTTGATTAACATTTATTATGTAAAAATCCACGGTGCTGTCAGTGTTTAATCATTTCTTCATTTACTTCAGCTAAACATTTTGCAACTCATTAAAATAATTGGTAATTAAGTTATTCATTAGAGTTAAATATACATTTGTTTTTAAAGTATTTTTTAGTAATAAAAGTCTGATAATAAATTGATAGTGATAAACAGGTCTTATGGGTGTCTATATTTCTCAGCCTGGCTCTTGACCTCAGTCTAAATCCTCTTCTCTGAGCCTCGGGGTTTTCTGCCTTCACTGGTCCATGCTTCTCTACACTGCAACACACTACTGCAGCTCCTCCTCTCTCCCTGCGGCGCATTCCTCCAAAATTCCTTTGTACAATCCTCCGGGGCTTTTTACCCACAAACCTCTGGGCCGGCTGTATCTGCTCTGCCCAGAGTCCAGTCAGCGCCCCCCTCAGGCCATGGCCACCCCCAAAAATACACTCGAAAAAAGCTTTAACACAACCACATCCAAGCTCTTCTCCCAATAGACGTGACTCATACAGCTGCCTCTAAAGGCCGGAAGCTTCAGTGATTATTTTAGACTCAGTAAATGATGCAAAAGTGTGTAGAAGTCATAATGGATAGAAATGTCACAATAGTGAATACTTTTCACATCACTATTGTGTGAAATCACATTGTTGTGACTTTTTGCAGGTTCAAAAACAAGCTCTTAATCCAGTTATGTAATATTTATTAAATCCTGCGTTGTTGATTACTACACATGAATGTTGGTGATAATGAACTTCAATTCAAAACTAATTTAAAAGCTCAACATTCCTTAACCACTCAAGAAACCACGGCCTCTCCGGGGACAGCACTTTCATCACCAAAACTTTTACAGTAAATAAACAAGAACTATTAAAAATGGCATTAAAACTCCTAGATGACAAACTGATATAAATGTCACTAATTTCATTTTATAGCCTGGCTGGGTTCACAGATCGGCGCGGTGCTGTTGTCATGTTGATGGGAACACCTGTCACACCTGAGAATTAATTAGCTCGTCTCCTGTCTGCCGCTCCGAGCCCCGGTAAACAGAGACACCACTGACGTTCGCCGGTGCCAAGACGGTTACCTACATGACAGAACGCAAACTTTAGACACACGTGAGGAGACAAGGAGGAATTCGGTGATTGAACGTTCTGTAAGAATCTTCTCCTGTTATAGGGACTTTTGGGCATTCATTCACAACGTTCCAATTTACCTTGCTCAATACTAGTTTCAAAATACAATCTTTTACAAAGTACCCATGCAGTGCTCCCATCATCAAATATATTATTTATATATTTACAACTCCAAACAACTTTTTTAAACTATGCACCTTTTCATATCTCTCTATCACCATCTAGAGGACATTAAGTATTGTTTTAAAATCCAACATGGCTGCCACACACATTGCAGATTTATGGACTTATGCCACGTTGACACTATGGTCTATGTAAAGTATATGTGAAGTCTATGTAATGTCTATGTGAAGTCTATGTAAAGTCTATGTAATGTCTATGTGAAGTCTATGTAAAGTCTATGTGAAGTCTATGTAATGTCTATGTGAAGTCTATGTAAAGTCTATGTGAA
>JAVQKC010152877.1:0-15023 GCA_036025475.1 Philypnodon macrostomus
CTGTAACTCCCAAGTGGCAACAAATCTTAGTGTTTGATATACATCAAGGAAGAGTGGTTCCAGATGAGCGAATCCAAAGCATGGGTACTGCGTGAGTCCATGAGTGTCCTCCTACACAATCCAACAAGTGCTGTGGATGTCAAAGCCAATAAAAAGAAAAAAAATCTTCCCTCACGTATTGACAAAATGTAGCAGTCGGCAGCATAAATAATGAGTGGGTGCCTTGTATGTCATGTAGACTGTCATAATGAGCTCAAAACAAAAGTAAAACTCTCCACAGATGTAGTTTGGAGGTCCATGTGGTGGGCATTGTAGACATGATGAGTTATTGAGTGTGACAGTGACACATCATACCAGCTTGGGCTGCAGGAAAAAAATGTTTTTCTCGTGTGTGCAGAAGATTGTTGAGGTGAATAAAATAATTTTAAAATACAATAAAAAATGGTATTGCAAAACTGTGTGTTACTGTAATTGCTAATAAATAATGGGTAAAGTTGTCATCTGGAGGTTTCCTAAAATAACAAAATGTTAAAGAAAAAAGAAAAAGGCTTCAAATAAACTACCTGACACTGTTCTATGAAGTAAAGGCCAAAGGAGGGACTAAAGAGAAACTACTATTGGTCAAAGTGGTATTCCACAAACTGTGATTTTATTTAGCTGTAGAGGCCAGGAGGTGGACTAAATTACAATAATATGAATTATACAAATTACCCATTAAATCAGAGAACAGGGTCAGATAAAGCATTTTTTCTAATTATATTTTTGGAAACCTATTACACTACACCTTCAATACTTGGTCAGTGGTCCTGGGACAGTTCAAAATCATTCAATCATTCATTTATGAGAGTTGAGGTAGCTTGAGCCTATGATAGCAACTAAGGGCCATAGCAGTAATGGATAGTGGCCACTGGCTTGTGACTGGCTTGTCACAGGCAGATATGTCCTTGGACAACATAAGTGAGCTGGGGATAACACACAGGAGGTCACATACTTTTACTTTAATAAAAAGGAAAGGGGTCTGTGTTGTTATGGAGTGCCTAAAAGCATTACTGACATTAAACGGCATCAGGCATCTATTGAAGTGTGAGAGCCCTCAAAAACTCTGAATGAAGTGGAATTTTAATTTTCCATCTGGTGAAGACCAGTACAGTACATTTTAGATCATTTGAACAAACTTCATCTAAAAACTTTTACTCATTTATTTTATCCAGGAACATCTAAAAGTAAAAACGATGTGATTATGTTTCACTGAGTGGGAAATAAAAAAGAATCAACAAATGCATGCTTGATTGTACACATTTGTGAAATCTGCACCTGGTGAAAAAGACCTAAACTGTGACTCTGTGTTTCTGATCCTTATGTATCATTCTGCTACATCTGCATTTTTAAACCTGATGTGTCATTCATCAACTCTTCTGTAATGGTGCGCTTGATTTATATCATAGGCATTTGGTGTGAAAGAGTGCATTCATCACAATGATTGCCTCACAATCACTCTCACTGGTGATAACATAAGACTATACACATGCACACAATATGTAGTACAGTACACATCCTACATAATAACTATAATATAATTCACTATTGTGAAGTATTTCCTTGCTTGCAGGTGTTCAGTGTTTCTCATCAAACCTTAAGGGAGGAATATGTGGATAAATGTTTTGCAGGTTTCTCTCTAGGTCTGGGTAGGTTTTCTCCGGGCACTACGCTTTCTCCCATCAACCTAAAACATGGACTAATCCTTCAGTTAGATACATTCTGACCAAGATCGTGGTACATGATCTGGAGATGCTGCCCTCTATTCCTGATAAGATCAGAGGCATTGAGGGGAGGGTTCAAATGTAGGGGACACATTTTCCAGGGACATTAACATTATTGTTTGATAATACAAGTTAAATAATTGATTATTTAATTGTAGAAAGTGAGATAGCTATTTGATTGGTTATTCAACTATTTCAACCCTAAAAGTAAAAAAACAATTGATGTTTTGTCTTTTCATTGTATTTTCAGGTGGCATGTACAAAAAATAAATACTAGCACTTACAATAGATGTGGAAAAAGTCATTTCTGATATTCAAAATATTTTACTTAATTAAATGCATTAGTTCTTAGTGGCTCTGGTTAAATGGGCAATGCATCTTTACAAATTGTGTTATTTTTCCCATAAAGGCACAATAACATCTTCAGCTATAGCTTAATGTGTTGTTTAATATGTAATGTATGGTAGACAGTAAGTTAATAGGACATATTCTAGCATATTGGTTAAAAGTGGGATCGATGGCAGTGATGATGGCAACTGACAGAGCAGCTCCTGCTGTCTGGAGCCTGTGACAATGAGCTAAACAGACTGTATACACTCATGAAACTGGTCATTTTGTTACTAATATCACATTGACACCATCGGTTGAAAGGAAAACGTGACAATCTGCTGCAGGAAAATTAGGTTAAGGCGTGATTCGAGAGGTGCTGAGAACAGATGGCCACACGGGGTGAATGTTCTGCCTCTCTAAAGCTCTTAGTCAGGGCCATAATCATTTATATCAATTACTTTTTTTCTTCTGAATGCCAATTATTTTACCGCTTTCATTTTGCCTTAATATGGATCACAATCCTATTTTTACGTGAGGTTTTTTTTTTTTCATGAAAAGAGTTGGGAAAAAAATTTAACCATTAGATGAGTGATCTCTTCCAGCTTGTGTAGCAGAAACATTTAGCTCATTGTTTAGCCGTCTCCAGATGTTAGCAGTCATCACCGTTATCTACAGTTTGCTTCTTTGTCTTCATATAAACAATGACAGGTTATTGTTTTGATAAAAAAAAGCTACACATTTTGACTATGCCTTCTGTTCAAGCTGATAACGATTTGGTAAAAAAAAAAAAAATCTAAGCTGAAAAGATTGAATGTGTCAAAGTTACAGATGAATGTTTTATGAGATTGGTTGTACAGATGGGTTTTAGCCCTTACAGTTTACATTAGAGTTTAGTTTTGTGTCAGAAACTACACTAGTATGAGAGACCAGGCTATTCATACTTGGTCGTTTTTAGGATGTGAGTTTCTTACATCTTCGTTTCTTAGTTTGAGTGGAAATCTTTTCACTCTGGGACTCAGTTTAAAAAAATTGGCGGATACACCTAAACTCGTCTCTGTGTGGACAGGGCCTTAATTGCCCCTAACTCAATTACCAAACCATAACATTTTTTGAAAACCCTTTAAAAACTAAACTACAAACCAGCCTTTTCAATGAGTCACTTCTGTTTCACCACCAGCTCTGCATAGTCCTTCATTTCACAATGTTAAAGGTCATCTCTACCGCAATACATGTTTTATTTCAATCTAAATATGTTTTTCTAAGGTAACATCTTGCGCTGACAGTAGCTCTGGTGATGATTCAGATGCATTTTTGAATACCCGTTGACCTTGTTTTTTTTTTCCTTGCTATATATTCTACCATCTAGAGTTCTTATATAAACTTCAATAGCTGTAAAAGAAATATTTCCTGTGTAGCCATAGAAGATTTGCCTCTAAAAACATTGCATTGAACTGTTCACCTCTGGCTCTTAATACTGCGCTGTGACCTGAGTGTGCATGAGCAATGAGGTCAAGTCGAAAACACTTCATCCCGATATAAATATTTTAAAGATTTTTTTTTCTCTCACCCAAACCATGAATTAAACACTGCGTCTTATATGAGCTGCTGTGCCTTCAGCCATTATGTTATCCTACCTTTTACTCCATTATGACCTTGTGTCACGTGAACTTGTAAATTACCCATTTATATTTTTTCAAACTCGTCTGTCACTTAGTTTTGGGTTTTCCGCAGCTGTTCGGCCAGCCCCCTCAAAACCCATAAAGACAAGTGTAAACTAAAGGCTAAACCAGGACCCTCTTGGTACAAAGCAGAACCAAACCAGGTCTAAACCAAAAAGGCAACCCCTGGTCTAAATCCAGTTTGCAGGACCACTTTTTGCTTCAAAGTTTCAATAATTGATGTGCGCTGCTATGTCTCTCTGTGGCTGGCTGGGGAGGTTGAAGAGACATGACTGGGCGAAGGAGGGCACTTTGTACAAGCTCTGACACGCACACTCGCACATGTGTTTTACAGCAGAGTTCAACCAGGGGTCAGCTACGTCCCATTAATATTTTAGATCCCAAAGTGCTTGGTGTGACACTCTGGTTAGCATTTATTCTCGTCACCGGACAACAGCAGACTTATAGTGTGGATCGGGACAAGCATGAACGGTTCTCCGGGTTAAGAAGTGAACTGACCTTAAGTAAATTATAAATATTAGTATGATTAGCATCAGCAGTAGTCTATGCAGAGAAATTAGATCCAGTGGGTGTGGGCTGTCTCCAGCTTCCTCCCACAATCAGCATGTACAGGTGAAAAGATCATCCAATGTTTGCCTATAGGGTTGTGCAATTAAATGAATTTCAATTTCAGCTACTCACAATTGTGATGTCAATTATGTCTAAAAGCAATCGTGATTATAATTCTTTGGAAAAATGATAACAGGAAAGCTAAAGTTTTTATGTTGTGAAGAATACAAAAATAGAAATATAATGCCATCAGCTGACATATCACATTCATATCTTCACATGCAAAGCTACAATGAGAAATTATTCATCACTTCTGTTATCAACTCTATGCTGCATGCACACTGGAAAGAAAATCTCATTCTTTGTCAGTACAATTTAAAGATAATGTATGTGTTATCGCATGATCCTAATGATTTTTTCCCACTTAGTCATTATGTATATCTGGAGCATGTGATTATCAAGTTTTACAGTTTAGCCCGTGTACTTCCACACTGGCACGTCACAACCCCATCCATCCGACAAATATACCTTCACACGATCACATGACCTGCTGAACCACTACTGACGTAAGACCACAGCAGTGTGTGTTTTTCTTATGAGTGGCTTTTGTCCGAGATCATCATCTACGTCACTTCCCTGTGCATTGAGATGAAAAATAAGAGCTTTCTCTGTAACTCCAGTGTCAGAAGGAAGAACTCACTACATACACATCACACACTAAAGGTATATATAGGAAAGATATTATGGTGCTTTTATACAACATATTGACAAGATGGTACAACTAAGAATTAAAAAAGCACAAGGCTTAGAGGTGGCTTGGAAAAGACAGGAGTTTTTTACTATAATTAAGCTGCTTCAAAGGCAGTGTGATGGCTAAATGAGTTGTTGCAACAAAACTGATCTTGCATTCTTTCCATGTATGAGGACAGTGCTTTTCTTCGAACTGAAGCGAAATCTCTGTAGAGTAAAAAAAACATGTTTACATTTTTTTTGATAATGACATGAAGATAAAGTCATATATGTCCAGATTTAGTTGGTTTGGACATGTACAGAGGAAGGATAGTATATATGTAGATGAATGAGAATGAGGTTACATCTACAGTACAAGAAAGACCAAAGATTATTCTAGGTGTAGTGAAAGAGGGATTAAAGTTAGTTGGTGTGTGTCAGAACCACTTTTTATTTTTAGATTTTTACTAGTTTTACAAGTGGTTTTAATTTTGTGGATGGATGAACATAGAAGTGACAGAAAGGAACAAATGAAGAAAAGCAGCGGGATAACATACACTGGTGCATTAATATTTCATACTAGTGGATTTTTACAATTCAAATCATGTTAACCTGAATTGTCAAAGAGAAACTTTTCAAGTAGGATTTGGTAAAGCGAAAGAACAATGGAATAATTTGTTTTATTGTTGACTCTGTTATAAGCACCTGTTTGGGGAGAGCAGGCCAGCCCTGGGTCGAATGAAGATGACTAAACCATCTGACAACTGACAAACTCCATCTGCTGATCAAGTCCGTGCAATGTGTTCAGAATAACTGCAAGACTTGGTGAGGAACTTTAGGAACAATGTAGGCCATCAAGGTATTTGTAGATCTTTTAACATTTTTACCCTAGTTAAACAGCTTTGGGGTTAATGTGATAACTATATACATTGTTGTGGGGTGAATGAACCCTTGCTAAAATGAAGCCACCCGGTGTCCCTATCCCTGGAAGTCTCAAGTCAGGTCACAGCAAGAAAAAGCCTTTATAACAGGCTTTTATAATGTAAGTGACTGCACTTTTCACTCTTTAAGTTGAAATTTCACTACATTTAAATCCATTTAGTTACTTCACCACATCTTCTAGCATCATGTTGTCTATATTAAATCCCTTTATAACCAAATATACTTTAAATGAGTGATTGCAAAACTGTTAATTTTAGGTCAGTGCCAAAGTCAATACTTTTTATATTCTATCTTTCTTTAAGCACACAAGTTTGCGTCCTAACATGAACTTATCACAGTCAGTCAGTCAACAGTATCTCATTTCTTTGTCTTTGAACCCGCCACACAATACAATACAATGACTCTTTTCCCTCAATTGAGAAAGGTATTCTCATGTCTTCAGCAAAAACAGAAATGTGAAGTAGCTACATTTCTTTTCATAGATTTAAATAGAAATGTCATCTTGTACATCTGTGTCGAGGTGATGCTCTTGACCGCTGATCAAAAACACACACCGACCTCTGCACATGTGCAGTAAAAGAGCTATTATCTGCTGAATTTCAATGCATTAAAAATACAAATGTCAGCTCTAAAAAGCTTGTGAATAGTCAAGACTGTTGCACTGACCTTCATGTCTAGGAATGAACATAGAGCTTGTCCTATTCTGTGGTGAGAAAAACTCGTTTTAATGTATAAAAGCTATATGGAACTGACATTCAGAACATTCTCTGTTTACTGAACTTGAAAGAAGTCTATATTCTTCCGACTTATGTTCTTTTCTCCTAAACTGTAGAGAGATCTGCATAAAGGAAAAATGTGACCAAAACCGAAACTTCCCATTTTTTCAGACAACTTCATGCGGTCTAAATAGCTGTTAGTTCTGATTCCTGCATCCTCCTCCAGCCCACCTGTGAGACAGACTGACAGCACCGTATGAGCTCGTACACAGACGCCGTGCCATATTTTAGCAAAGCAATAATAATTCTGAACATATCGACTACAGATGGACTGAGGAGAACATAATGAGTGGAAAAGTTTCACAGATGCGTGGATATATATTAGTATAGTGTATATTAGTATAGTTTATTCTCCTTTAAGATGCCAGGTTACTGTGCAGGGCAGATAATGTATTAATCTGGGTAAAATCTAACTGCGTATTATGACAACAAAAAATGTGTAAATTTAATATCTAGCACCATTTCAGCATTGACAGTCAGAAATAAAATATTTGCGGTAACACAGAAATAATGTTTCAACAGAGAGAGACAAAAATAATCCATAAAATATACAAAAATATGGAGATAGTTGGTCTAACACTAAACAGTTAAAAGTTAACACAAAGATGATACAAAATCTAAATTGACTTAGGCTTGCCAGTCCAGTTGTTCTTTTGGAAGTATAGTAAAAACAACTATCTATTCAGGTTTAAGGTGATCTTCTAGCTTCTGTCCAAAATCCACTTCATTAAATTTTAACTTATGAAAAGTGCAGAAAGTAGCAGTATAGTAAATGTTATCAATGGCAGATAAATGATGCCATTAATTTTACATGGGTTTTGTGTTTCACATCTATCACCTCTGGCCCTCCGTGGTGTCAGCCTTTTCCCGGGGGGTTTATCAATCATCAAATCTCTTTCATTTCTTAGACATGGCATTTAATCAGTTCAATTAAATATGTGAACTTTTAAAGTTCAGAAGATGCACTTTTGAACTACACACAGTCTTTAGTTTACATTTGTAATGCATGGCGGATATTTCTCCAAAACAAAAAGGTGAAAATCAGACTTAATTTATCTTGTACAGCTCACTATCATCTATATCCCACTCTTCTCTGTCTCTCTTTGCTGTCTTAATTGAAAGGCCAGGGCAGGGGACCTGAGCAGCAAATAGCCTGATCAATACCAGGCCTGATGTGTAAAAATTGATTAGGTCTGTGCATATGATGGAGCCTGTGCCTGAGTGACAGCAGCCGTACATGTGTGTAAGTGAGTGCACGCTGCCACTTACTGAGGTGTTCAATCAGTCTAATTCATTCTCGCCCAGAGACCGCTGTGTGGTTGCAGGGCGATTCATTTACTCTGCAGGCTCCAATCAAAAGTATTCCCAGCATTCCCTGCTGTAATAATCACTGCATATGAAATTAGAAGATCCATAATGCCTGTAAAGTGCGGTACACCGAGGGACACAAGGACCAGTGTTTGGGAATCATTAGCATCTTTATCATCAGTTAATGATGTGCTGCTACAAACGCAGCCTCATACTGAGCACACATCTATGGGCTTTTAATAGTGTCATATTGACAGTTGTGAGAAATGGTCAGCTCTGAGGCTGCAGAAGGAAATGGGATCGTCAATGAGTTATTAGTTTAATCTTTTGTTTTAGAAAGATTTTAATTCAAAGAGCTCACCGGATGACTCAGCAAATGAGAAACTTTGTGAAAATGAGTCAAGTTTCATTCCAGGGCTGCCCAATTTCAGCAAAACAGGCAGAATTTAAAAACTAACTCTAATACCCTGAATGGAGTATATTTAACTGATAGTAACTAAATTGCTATCAAGAATTATTTTCCATAAAAGACAGTAAAAGACAGTGAACGCCAGTAGTTTGAATACCTCTGGAAACACAGTGGAAATGGTTGAGTTGGCGCGCGCTCAGTGGAGGCAGCGGTCTGTGAGATCAAATGTCTCTATGGGATCTTTTATCACACGTCCAATAGAGTGGTCTCATTGTCTGTCACTACTGTTAATCTGCCTCTGTCTGTGTGTTAACTCACTTTATGTGCTCATAGCCTTCACTTATGTAATACCATGTGGGTTTAATGTCTATAGGCCACTAAATCTCAAACAATAAAAAATTGTATGTAACTGCAATCAAAGTTAATGCTTAAAAATAAATTAACATTAAGTTCAGATTATATTTTTAGGTTTTCAAGTCATGCAGTCATAACAAATTTTAATGTCGATTAGTATATATGCAAATCATGTCTGTTTGATCATATTTTTGTGTTTTTACTCATATTATTTTCTATCCATCTTGCATACATTCTTGTAAATATTCAAGAGTTCAGGAGTTATTATACTCAAGTTTGTGAATGAGTTTTTGTCTGCAACTGAGCTATTCGACCAAGCAATTTCCCATGTGGGTCAATACAGTTTAAGTTATGCATCTGAAGCCAGTGATGATAAATATAATAGATATAGTATTTCCCTATGTAATACAGTATGTCCTCATAGTTGCACACGTGTAGGTAGTTTAAGGTTTCTATTCTACCCGTTGGTGACCACTTTGTCCTGACTTTCCCTACTTAAAAAGATGTATTAATGCACAAAAAAAATAACTTCCTAAGAATGAGCTCACATCCACTTAGTATAGACCAAAGGCAACAGCCCATTAAGCTCTTGAAAATTGAATAGAGTATATCAGGGTGAATATTAGTAGATTTGGATAGAATATGGAGATTTATACAATTAGTAGTGTTTAGTTTAATATTATAACATTCCTATTATGTCAGGTTGCCATAAAAACTTCCTTCTCTCTAACATCCTTGACAAATCAAAAATCCTCAAAAAGTTTAGTGAGATTATTATCGTCAATCATTGCACAACTTTAATTCATATTTTGACGTTAGGGCGTTTAAACAGCAATAAATAAATGCTGGTTCTGACTTCCTGCAACATGCTTGTTTGAGAGTGAATGGTTAGGATATGCCTCACCAAAAAGCTTAATGTTGCTGGCTAAATTAATGATGATTAATATATAATAATTAATAAATTGCTGTTTTATTATTCTTTTTTAAATCTGTTTGTAGTATTATTCATTTAATATATTTTATGAGACACAATGTTTGCAGTGTAAATTGTGAAGATATGCATTGTGCTCCTCTATTGACCTCTCTCAACTCTCCTACTCCTTTAGTGTACGTTAGTGAGAGAACTGCGAGTGTGGCTTCAGCTGTGGGGGTGAGGTGGTGGTGGTGGGTTTAAAATGGCGCCTGTCTGGAAATAGGTCCATTATGGGTTTAAAGTACTCTCCTCCCTCTTCTCTCTCTCAATATGCTTTCTCTATGCAGACTCCAAACTTCTCTCTGGCCAATTAGTGCTAGTGCTGCAGCGGCACAAGACAATATGTCTGCTGTGGAGGCCCTAAACGCTCTCTGGAGGAACAGTGGAAGAGGGTGTGAGAGGCAAGCACACATGCATTTAGATCCAATAGAGCGGGGTCTTCTGGGGGCGCTTGTCCCCGAGGTGCCTTACTGATTAGATTTGCATACACATGATGTCATAGTGATGCCGCCGTTTTGCAGCCTTTAATGTGCAATAAGCAACACTGACCACTTCCATGATTGAGATTAAATGCTGTTAGAATACAAGGAGATAATATGTGATGGGTAAGCAGGAGATCTTTGTTTACCCATGTATGTAACACGTTTCATAGTAGTTGTGTATAGGTCTTTATATCCCTTTTTGCATGATAAAATACTAATGGTTCAACTATACATTACAATATCCTAAAAGGGTATTGCTTTTAGCTTCAAAAACATTGTAGTTATGACTTTCTAGATGCACCGATTTCTTGGCCGATACCGATATTTTGTAAACATGTTTTAGTAGGCTATGTGTTTTTAAACTAAGAAATCTACATATAAATAACTGCTTTAAATGTATTTATTAATCCATAAGTATCAGTTTTTTTGAACACCCTAAATTTAGACATTTAGAGTTACCCCCTTTTGAACAACTGGTTCACATCAGCTATCTGTACAGGCTGATACCGATATTCTTCAAATTGTAAATATCAGCCAATACCAATGTTGGGCCGATATATTTGTGCATCTCTACTTTCTGGGATATTTTACTTTAATTTTTGTGCTTTGGTTTGCCTTCTGTATATTCTAAAACCATCACAGGGGCATTGTAGCCAATTAAATGATTAAATACATATATTTTAATGCAAACTTTATTGGGCTTTCTACTATGTTTTATGATTCAATGGTTGATGGTTATTTTTCTGCATTATAATAGGTAGAACAGTTGGTTTTGTAATTACTATGCATCTAAACATAACATAACACATAACATTTCTCATATTTTTTTTTTTAAATAACTGAAAATCAAAGACCCGGAAACTGTAAATTGGTTTGACCAGTGGCACAACAGCCATTAGTGTTTATGTAGTTGATAGTTTCATAATGACACCAAGCATATAAAACCTTAATTTTATTTTTACATGGTATTTGCCTGTGGACAAAGGTTTCGGCTAATTGAATATATGTTAGATTTTCAATTTTTTTTGTGTATACATGGTTCAGTGATGACTGCCATACTATGACTCTGTCCACTTGTCAAATCACTTTTTAGCCAGACCCCCTGCGTCCACAGACAGAATGATACACGTAAATGGTAGAATGACAGTTAAATGGAGTGTGTCAAATGCTACCCATTTTCTGACCATTTCTTTGACATTCCCAACAGTCAAGACCTAATCATTCCCAAAAATATCTTCATATAAAATTATATAAACTTTAAGGCCATATATTGTGGAAATAACTGTGTGGTCAGTAAGTGAGTTGTGCTCCTGTGTGTGTGTCTAAATATACTACATCATGTGAACAATGATGATGATGCAATGTCACTGGGGAAAGATATAGTCAATACTGACGCCAGACATCAGACACAAGCTCAGCCATTAAGCCCATACACAACTATCTACAATACACAAATATTCACAATACACACAGAGTTTAACCATGACACTGCAGAACGGATCCATTACTTTTATGTCAATTACTAAAGGCCCTTTAGATATATATGGTCTCCAATGTTGAAAAATTATAGCTAGAAGAAATTAATAAAGAGTCACATTAAGGGTCAACTGAGTTTTGAAATTTTAAGTGAAAATTTAATTTGTAGCATACTGCAATATTTAGTCAATTGTTTTTGCAAATTAATAATATATTAAGAGTAATAGCATTGGTTATTTTTATTTACTAATGGGTTACAAAGCTCTCACAAATGAGGTTAAATCCAAGCTGGTCATGAGGACTATATTGTGATTTAAACAACATGAATTATGATTTCAGTCACTTGTAAATTGTGTAAATTTCATCCTGCAACCACAATAAATGTGTAATATGTTGAGCTATTGTGTTTATATATATTGTAATATATATAGAGATGCACAATAATATCTGTTACCAATAACTATCGGCCGATAATGGGCAATTATGATGTCATGAAGATAATTCCGATTATGAAATTTTCACCGATAAGATGGACCAATAATATGGACCGATAATAATAGGCCCAAATTGCTTTGATTCAGGCACATTCCCCCGAAGCGCTCGCTCCACCCCTAAAAAATTTAGTCTAAATGTAAAACAACACGAAGCAGATGAACAGATCGTTTCAGCACTTAAGTGAGCTTTAACACGTGAACAATGGCGAGTGGTGTGTCGTCTACAATAAATACAAGAGAGAAATAAAAGAACGATGTCTCCGGAGTGTGCATGTGAGTGTGCACGCATGTGTGTGCGCTCACTGACAAGAGAACGCCACTCCCTCTATTTCTCCTGTCACACAGAACAGCTTTTACAAGACTCTGCTTCTGCATTGACTAAAACAGCAAACTCGTCTCGAATTGGTTGTTCTGCTGTAATGAACGAGAGTTGAGTCTAAATAGAAAAACCATGTGTATATAACCATGTGTATATAACCATGTCTTTTTTAAATAGGTACAATAAAGAAAAATAAATGATCAGATAACGATCGGTGACACAATTTTGAAGATATTGGTTATCAATATCAGTCCATGCATCACTAGTAATATATACAGAAGTTGTTTCACAACCAGGTAAACTCACTGTTTTCATGTTTATACTTTTTGTGCCATGCAGCTGCCCACTGTCCACTCCCAAAGGTCCTACAAAGAGATGGGGATGAATAGGCCATTTCCCAGAGTTACACGACAAGAAAAAAAAATAGTGACTAGTGCATTTCTTTTTTTGTTTTACTGTGTTTAGTGTGAGTGTGCCTCAGTGCTGCTTGAGTGAAAGCACCAAATCCATTGAGACCCTGCTCCTGTCCCTCTGCTGGCTCTTCACTTTCCTACAACATTCTTGATGCTCTGTTGCAACGCTAATGCTAATAAGATAATACCTAAAAAAAAAAAAAAGCAAACAATAGCAACATACACTAAAAACACAAAATAGCGATAAAGCAAATATTATAATAACTTTAATATTTTTCGAAAAAGGTAATGGTTTCAATTGATAACACAAGAACTTGTTTAAATAGTGACCCAAATGTCATTAGCCTAAAAATGTTCATTACTGCCAAGTTATTACATTGTTGGCTTTATTAAAGAGTTGCTGCACATAATGAAAAAAACATTCATGCAATATGCAATAATGAAGTCAGATAAAGCAATAATAATATGGATTTCTGTTTGGCAGATGGTTTGACTAAATCTAAAGTTTTAGCTCAATTTACTCTGTAGTCAAAACTGTTTGTGAATAAAAAAAATAAGCCAGGACTAAAACAGGACTTTTTTAAAAAAGTATTTTGTATTAAATTATAACAAGACAAAACAAAGGAACATGTAAATAAGAAAACATATCCCTTCCTATCTCCCTCCCACCCACAAAAATTAAAAATAACATTGAAAACATAAAAAAAAAACAAACAAACAACCAAGAGAGGCAAGAGTTTTTTGTATTACTTATTACATAAAAATAATTATGATTAATATTATTATGTTATATTATTATTGTTTATTATTTTAATAACAGTAGTTATTATTATAGTACATTTTGAACATAACCACTGCTTAGTTTTTATTTTTTTATGAACATTTTGGTAATTTTTGTTTGTTTTTTTATTCTTTAGGCATAGTACAATTTCAGCACCTTTTTGGTCACAAAAACCCTATAAAATCCAGGGGGGTGGCCAGTCTTTTACAAAATTGTCTATAGTTCCATCTAGAAGACTACAGTCTTTCATATGGCAGTAGTGTCATACATTTCTCATGCCACAGAGATAATGTAGGGGAGTGGTCTTTTATCCAAACATGAAGAACAGATTAGTAAGCAGCATACAACAATATAGATTGTAACTTTGTTTATTTAATACATAATCTGTTAATACCAAGAATACAGTATTTTGGGTCCATTGGCAATTTAACGCCAGTAGATTTCTCAATTTCAGTAAAACGGAAGACCAGAACAAACTAATAACAGGACATGACCATATTAAGTGAAAATAGGTTCCTGTTCCGTTTGACATTTTCAAAAAATTTTAGTACGTGTTATGATACTTACTCTGGATTGCAGGAGTCACATGCAGTTTATGAGTAATTTTGTGATTCATATGATTTATCAGCTCTTGTAATTTGTCTTGCATCTACCAATACTTTACTCCATATCTGGTCATCCAGTTGAGACCCAAAGTCTATTTCCCAGCTTTGTTTAATATTTATGGAAATGTTACTATTTGCTATAAGGTGATCATAAATATGAGTTTTTAGTTTTTTTTTAATGTAGCCGCCTTTAATAACAGACCATCTAGAGCATTTCATTTTGTACCCACTTTGTAATATGGAATGGAGTTTAAATAGATTCTTATTTGTAGGTATCAGAAAAACTGAGTTTGTGAAATATTTTATTCTTTTTTAATTGTTGAAAAGACTTTATTAGTATGTATCATTATATCGGCGAAAACAGCGTGTTGCGGATATTATGGAATTACGTCGGTCCGCATCCGCAGATCCTAGCTGTGAACGCGATAACTCAAAAACGAATTGCCAGATCAGTTTCAACATTTGCACACAAGTGTATACTATAAAGACGCCAAACTTTATCGATTTGGGTACTTCTTCGATGAATATTAATTAAGTAATTAATTAATAACGGGCCAAAACTGTGAACGCAATAACTCAAAAATTCTTTGCTGGATCTTTTTCAACTGTTGCACACAGGTACATATCATGAAGATGCAGAACTG
>JAVQKC010152888.1:0-20716 GCA_036025475.1 Philypnodon macrostomus
CACACACACACACACACACACACACACACACACACACACACACACACACACACAGTGGATAAGTATAAGTATTGAAGAAGAATATATGAAAAATATGCAGAAATGTGCAAATGTTTAGACAAGGGTAAGAAAATCCAAAAGCAGGAATGCTTCCATACGATCAATGTAAGTGTTGATCTGAGCTGTATCACAAAATCCCTTTTATGAAGAGATAGAAAGACGTGAGCTGCCTACAACCACAGATTAAATGGTGGAAAGAACCTACCTTGTTTGTTGAAAAAGTCTTTAAACCTGCCTGAAACATTTGCACAGTGCTGAAGAATATTTAATGATGCCATGCCAAAGCCCAAATAAGATGCAAACCTAACACACATGAAGCCACCATAGGAAAACTTAAAAATGTAAAATAACTCAAATAAAATGGCTCCGGAATAGAAGGACATTGGTATGTGCAGCCTATAAATGTTCACAAATAATTGCTTTTTAAATACAGCAGATTCATGCATAAAGATGTGACATTCACACAAATTAACAGTGCCGGCTAGAGTCCTAAAATAGAGAGAATACTGAGTACGAAATGTGTGCGTTGGCCATATGCTGGTGTTGGCAGGAGCTGAGTAAAGCTGGCTGGCGGCAGGTGTTATGTGCTCAACCCAATCACTACGGGGAGAAGGGGTTCTGGCAAGGGCTACTGGGCTGTTTTTCCATATTACCTAACTCAAGATTCAAATGCAAATAGTTTAAGCTTATTTGAATGCTGTTTATTTCAATCTATGAACTGATTGTTGATTGGTTTCTAAGTCAGTCAGTAAATTGAATATTTTTATGTAAAGTATGTTTTCCAACACAAAGTGAACTTATGGATAGTGTCTGGTGTGTGGGAGGCGTGGCAGCAGTGCAACTAACCATCTCCAGCAACAGATGATATCTGTTAGGCTAGAGGGAAAGTATGCATGTATATTATGGATATTATGTATGTATATTATGGATATTATGTATGTATAATGTATATTAAAATATTACTGCAACTTTATTTTAAATATTATTAATAATTGGTAAACACTAAAACACTTGTGGGCACTTATGGGCTAATTACATTATTTCCTAGTCCTTAATGTTTTCAAAATAGCACCAAACTTGTTTTGCAGTAAATCAACAATGTCTTCCAAGGATATTTTCTCAGTCAGTCTGAGCAGATCCAAACAATCAGTGCAATCAGAATGCACTGACTTTTTGTGTGTGACTATAGGCCACACTGACATGCATGCTTCTCACCTAAATAATACACATCCCCATCCAGATATCCTCCACCCGCCCCAGCAAAGACCACCTTCCCTCTCCATTAGACAGCTCCTCTTAGACAAATATTTTATCTGTCATGAAAAATAAATTCACTTCTTATCTCCTTTACTGTCACTTCCAGACACAACGTTGTATATTGCTTTCCTAAGTCTGCAGGCTTCATAGTTGAGTGAGTGCTCTGAGGGCACACAATGAGCTCCTGGAGGGAATTTCATGCAAGGTTTACCCAGTCCTTTCATTCCAATCAGCCAATATTTCCTCCACTATTAGCGGGGCATGTCTGAGGGTCAGGAATTTTGGCAATGATTATTTTGGCCCATTGTAAACTATGAAACCTTTGAGAATACATACATAGCCAACAATCAAAAAATTCATAAAACTCAAGAGGGTGTGCACTAAGAAGCAACTCTAAGCTAGTAAAAGAATATTTATTACTACCAAAAGACTATATTTAATATTTTTTGTCTCTCTGTTTGGAAACACAAAGTAATGTCAGTCCATCAGATTAAATCAAGAACAAATCTTGCTTCAGACATAATACCTAACCTAACTCTCACAACCAATGAGCTTTCACCCACAAGTGAAAACAGAGCAGGGAGGGGGTCACTGGAGTTATGGTAATCTGCGGCGGGAGCACAATACCAGGCTCTTTGTCTTCACCCTCATTTTCATAAAGCTGAATATTAAGAAAGTGTGGGGTATAGGCAGTATGTGAGGTCAGGGAGGTTATTATATCCCACACAAGCTTTAGGAGTTGAAGTAGCCCAGGAAAACATCAAATATATAAAAGAACAAAGAGACCTTAACTCCAGACTACTCAGACGTCAATCACATGCAGTCCTCAGGGTGACCACTAAACATCCAAAAGGAATGAATAAGGATGTGATGTTCACCAAATCCCAAACATTTTTAAACAACTTTGATTCTGATGTCTTCCATTCTTGGAAAAGTGCCATAATGTTCTAAAGCAGTGTAGTGCAGGAGGCAGTCTTGCATTGTTAATGAGCATGTGCAATGGAATAGCCGTGGACTGGAGATTTGGTGCTATCTCGCAATGGTTCATAATCCTTAATAAATCTTGGATCCAGCCATTGTGGATCATTCCATCAAAATGCTTTGTGATTACTACTGCTAACAGGTTAACCAACCAGCCAACAAACACACACTGCTAAAAACATAGCCTCCCTGGAAAGTAATTATGAAAATGCCTTGGTCATAAACAGCAAAAAATGTAAAGATCCAAAATAAGCCAATCGAGCCCTTTGGTGTGCTCAATAATGTCTCTTCATTGGTATGAATTCCATTTAAAAATAGTTTGTGTGTCTTATTGATTTTTGGGGAAACCAGAGTAACAGCAAAAACCTTAGATGCCCTGCTGACAATAAAATTGTGTCTATAATACATCAGCAGAAAATGGATCCCAATAACCTCTCATTATCATGGACAGTTCAGAGAAGGGGTAAGAAAATGCATCTGTCACTCTTTTGATGTTTTCAGCATAAATTACTACAAGCAGATCTCCAGGTTAGGACACATTAGTGAAGGTACCTTGTTGTGTGTTTATTTAACGTACACATTAGTAACGGTTAGACTTTTGGCTGGTTTTACTGGATAAGTCCTTACAGAACTGTTGATGACCTCAATGGTTTTCTAATTGTAAGCTCAGAATTATAATAGCTATATATAATAACTCCAACTTTTTTGTCACCTCCATTCTGGGATTTTGAACATTCCACATTATTATATTATTTTAGGCCGCAGCGGTGGTGCAGTGGGTAGATGCTCACCCACGCTGTCAGGCCCTCCCGTGGACCCTTAAAAAAAAGGGCTGGTGCAATGTGGATCGGGCAGTGGACGAAGGCCGGAGTTCCCTACCTAGACTGCTTCCTCCGAGACCCGGTTTCGGACAAGCGGAAGAAAATGGATGGATGGATGGAGACTTATTTAGAGTTCATAGAGCTAGAGTACTGTATCTTTGGCTCGATCTCGCAGTGACACAAAATGGAACCAGAGTTTTTGAGATCCAATTCTTCCTATTCCTCAAGCTAGTATACTTCTTACGCCGGTCCAACCCTCAATAAAGGCAGAACACCAGACAAAAAAATATGCGAATTACCATAAACGTGATGATTTCTTGCTAACATTTTAACAAACCAAGCCAACAGAAACGTGACCTCCTTAGTACAGGTAATAGCAGCAGGAAGAAGAGCAGTTAATATATCTGGTCTATCTAATTACACACAGTAATCTAATATATTCACACCGATTTATGTGATAATGGCCATGAAGTCGTCAATTAGCAGTGTAACATATGTGACTAGTCTCACGGGGAACTCGTCTGCACCAGTGTCATTCTCAGATCAGAAGTTGTCATGTGCTGAAGGTGAAATCAGAGCAAAGATACACTAAACTTAAACACACTGCCTCTTGTCTCACCGGAGGACTAATAATAACATCCAGATTGAAGCAGTGACAGGCACGACTGTGGTTAATCAGAGCTGCTCCGGGCGTGACCGGATTGACTATGGTGTAAAAACTAAAGTAACTGACGGACGAATATTTTTCCAAAAGCAATATGGTGGGTTTAACGGTATAACCAGATGTGCCAAATCTGGTAATCCTTTTAAATCCACTTTACCATAGCAACATACATGCCTTCTGTGCACCATTTCGAGAAAGAGATCCGTAAGAAATTAGGTCAAACACATGTTTACAGGGCACAATGTCAAATATTTGGTGAATATTTTTCATTCATCTTGTGCTTATTTCTGTTAGGTGCTGGGGGTGTCAGAAGCCAATGCAAAATGGTTCGGTTGCCCAGTTATATATACATTTTATCTTCAAGACTTTAAAGATTTACTATTCCACTATAGTCAGGTAAAACTGATATTAGTTTAATGATGACCTGCCTAGAAATCACAAATTCACCAAAATCCAACAGATTGAATTGGCATATTCTGCTAAATAGACCAATTATAAACCTCGTAAACCTGAATACATCTTCGATCAACCAGACGTTGTTGATTCCTCACCCACTTTCCTTTTGCTCTTATGCTGTTTGTGAGATGTAACGACCCTTGATGAAGAGCAATTAGCATTTGTATTCAAAAGGCGGCCTTGTTCTACTGGGGGACGCTTGTTAGTCTCCGTGCTAATTACAGTGTATCACCAGGGAGGGCAGGGAGAAGCTCATTCAGCCACCATCACTCAAGCACTCTCCGACATGACAGGTACAAAGGCAAACACAGGGACACTCACCTTCTCATGGTAATCAGGCTTTTCAGATCGTGGCCTTGACTAGCAAAGGATTGTGGGTAGGATGGGTTTGTCTGCCATGTGTCCTATAGTTATCTGTGTTCTTGGGTTAGGAATTCAGCAGAAGTCCCATGAGATTCATTTTTATTTCATAGGCTAGTTCAGGTTGAGTGGATGTGGTGGCTGAAAGGCAGGGGGTGATTTTGAATTGGTACAAATAATGGGGAGGTGAAACGTTTGCTGAGTGACAGCTGACAGTGTTCAGAAGGACTGAGATTGAGATAACACTATTTTTGGTTTACATACTAAACATTGTCTAGGAATAATGTTAGAATCACTGATATTAACTCTAGTGGCCAGTGTAAAAGAACAGAGCTAATAGCAGCATTAGGTTTATTTGCTTGAGTTCACTTAGATCAAAATGAGATCACAAGTAGACCACAGTGTGAGGAGTTAATGGTGCCTAAAGTGCATTGATAAAAAAAAGCCACATTTAGAGGGATTTTTCACACACCAAACCACCCTATAAAACAGCTGTGTGTCTCAGAGTGCATCTTAAAAAAACCTGACTTGTAACTTTGCTAAGGTAAGATAAAAAAAAGATCAAAACAAGTATTTCGACATTGAACAGACACGCTGCCATATATAGTGAGCAGTATAAAAAAAACACAATAAGAAGACAAATGCATGTTTTAAGTCCATAAATGTCCAGACAAATGTAACGTGTGTATCTGGTGTAATGTAGTTTGTGTTCAGTAGATTTCTAAGTATGTGGGTTGTGCCCGTCGGTCAATATCATACAGTGTAATCATCTGTTGTCTTTTGTTTGATAGATTGGATGATTGATATCTGAAGACATTTGCTATTGAAGTGAGGCATTGTTACAAGAGATAAATCAACACAAATGAATAATAATAATAATAATTAAAGCTGCAAGTGGCGATGATCGGCCCTCGCCTTCTGTGACCCTGTGCCGAGCTGCTTCACGCTCAAATGTGGCCCCCCGCATGGCTTTGCCCATTGACTCCCATTCATTCTGAGCGATTACAATAATGCCTGTTTCCTACCACATAGCTATATGACCAGTTAGTGCTCGATTCCATGAATGTGAATGTGCGTGATTGTTTTGCACTGTTGTGGCAGATGTGAAACCCTGTTGCCCATGATACCCTTATAAAACCTGCTAAATGTCACACCATACAGAGCCCTATATAATTACATTGTATACCCATAGAATTAATATTGATGTTTGTGGCCCATTGGAATAAAATGGAGCTTTAAGTTCATCATCTTGGCTTTGCGCAGTGCTGTGTGGCCCTTGCCTCTGGAGGCTTGGGCCTAATAATGGATTAGATTTATATTGCGCTTTTCAATGCCCAAGGCTTTTTTAAAGCGCTTATATTTTTGTGTGAATTATTCATTCACTCCACAGTCACACCCGGTGGTGGTAAGCTACTTATGTAGCCACAGCTGCCCTGGGGCACACTGACCTACGGCCCTTCCGACCACCACCTCCACTGCCACAAATTGTCTTACTTTTTACTAGTGTTAGGTGTAAATCCACACTTCAAACTTCAGCCCTAACTCCAGCCCCTCTGTGTGTGGTTTGAAAGAATAAAGGCTACAGTTGAACAAGGTCAGTTTGACATGAGCAGGTCTAATCTTCAGCACAGTGTGGTCTGTCAGCTCAGGCCCGACCAGGCGCTGGGGCTGATGGGACACAGTCTGGAGGCACAAGGCAGCGGTTTGTTTCATTGTTCTCTGACAGTGACGATTCAGAGTCACACACACAAAGGCAATAGTGTTCAGATCTACAGTGAAAGAGTTTGTGGAGACTGTAATAGTGCATCTGTCATGGCTGCATGTATTTCACTGCAAATGCCACTAGAATATCTTTTATAATTATCAGCTGATATAGATTCAATAGTAATATTTTGTTTTGGTAGGCTGTATCCTACATTTCTATATATAAAAAAGGAAACTCAAGAAATCATTATAGTAATAATTGCTTTTAAAATGTTTTTACAGTATTGATCAATAAATAGGATGACAGCTTTTTGCCCGTTGAGCCCAATCTAACCTATCTGGTTCTAAACCTGATGAAAAATATAGGCTACAAATGGAGAAAAATTTAATAATTATTAGATTGATTTCTCAACATTAGCAAACTGTCTTCTGAAGTTCTACTGTTTGCATAACAGGTTATTATATATATAAAATATAGTCAACCTTGAGAATATCAGTCCATATGTTGAAACACCTTCGTATGCATCCACCAAAATAATGAGCTAGTGTTGACCTATACTATCTGACACTGAAAATGATGAATCACTCGCGTTGAACTTTAGAAGTTTAGTTTTAAACCTGAATTGCCGACAGTTGGCTTGCATGCCTTTGCTTACCTGGTGTGTGACTTGAAGGCTGACTGACATACGCTGTGCTGTGGGAAACAGATGGGATTCACACTATTAATTACCCAGACTTCACTTCTGTTGTGGGGCTTTAGAACTGGAAAAGGTCAGCCGTCTGGTTCACATAAAGACCAGTTTGCCATCCATGTCAGGCCTGAATCTATGCGGTCTGCCTACGTCAGATAAGTGACTAATGCCTCAACAGGACATAGGATTGCCACAGAAATGTCACAGTGTTACAGACAAAACAGAATGGAGCTACAGAGGCCAAGGGCTAACATGAATCACGGAAGCAGGGCTGCACAATTTTGATACGATTATGATTAGATTCACTATTGTTTTTAAAACCAAGATTCACAGCACATTTCTGAAAGCATTAAAACTGAAAGCAGACTAAAATATGAACTGCTTCACACTTACAACCTACCTACAATGTAAGCAGGTATTTTACAGATATTTTCATTTGTGCAGAGGATATTATATTCATCCTTTGTGAATCAGTCAAGTCAATACCAACCAGTAAGGAAAACAAACATCAGTACAGTATATAAATTAAAGCCAGCAGATTTCAAGCCTATAAAATCTAAACTAATGCAATTTTGATTCATCTTCTGCTTGTTACCATTAGGGATTGCAGCTGCCATAGCCATATTACTCCAACTATGGGCTCTTGAAGCAGTTCCTCTGGGAAAATCAACAGTTCCACTCACATTCCGTCAATTATAATTTTTCCAATATTAGAATGTCTTCCCAGCATACCTGAAGACACTGTATACTTGACTGTATATAAAGATCATAATCACCTAATCCGAGAATCAAGCTCAAACCTCCTCAGTCACTGTCCACCCCTAGACCAGGACTTTTTGTTCACTAGTCCTTTTTAAGAATTACTAGCCAGTCCATGATTTTGTTTTACTAGCCAGAATTTAAATGTAACTTTTTGTATCTGTTGCATTTGGTCATAGAGCACATTCTAGTATCTGTGTTTTGTTTAGTTTAGCCTATACAAAAAAGGGTGTACACTAACATGGCAAGTGGTATGCTAAAAAATCATACTGGCCAAAGTGGCTAGTGAGCGTGAAATTGTAACTATAGCCAAAATGAAAATCTACAAGCATTTGGCTAGTTGGCTAGTGTTAATATCAAGCCATGCCCTAGAACAATATTTTACACCAGGGATGTCCAAGCTTTTTGAGGGACACATTGCCAAAGAATTTTACCGAGGAGGGCCACTCACTGAGACCAGTTTCAGTCACATATGTTCTGGCAGGTTTTTTTTACTTAGTGTCCCTCTATAGTATAACCACACAGAAAAGTAGAAAGATATCTTGTTACACAATGAATGCTTTTAGCTGGGCTGTAGAGTCACGTGCAGAAAAAAATGCAGTTTGGGCCAATTGAGAGACGCCTGTTCTACACCAACATTCAGTGACTCGTAGGCTTGTTGATGTATTCAAGCTAGACCGACACCAGTATTGGTTCATAAATGTCTTTTGTAATATCAACCTCAGACGAGCACTTAAACCAATTGAACAACAGCATGACTAGACAAACGGGAACAAGATTAGAGCACAGACAAGTCCACTCGTCCCACTCTCTTTAATCAGCAGCTCCGGATGTAGAGCTCTTGAAGTCATACAACACTAGACTCGAACCAGAAGTTGTTATTTTATCGGCTTATTCTGCTCCGAGATAATTACTGTGGGATGGAGAGAGCAGACTGGATCCTGACGGCTTTTGAAGTGAAACAGGTACTAGAGACTGGAAGAGATAAAAGATCATCATTAGTGGATGGTGCAGTTCTTGACAATAGAAAAGAGAGGCTCACATTTACAAAATATCTCACAACTAACATACACCCAATGGTTAGATTAATAGGTAGACCTTCAACCTTGTGGGTGTGCAAGATTGTATCATGATATGAAGTATTGACAATCTGCTAATCTGTGAACACTGTTCAAATGTGCTACAGTCATTTTTACCGTGACAGTGCCAGTGTTCATGAGTCAATACTTTACATGCTGTTTTTTTTACGAAAGTGAATGTGTAATTTTATCTGTAGGTTAAATTCATCTAACATTGGATGTAGTACAATTTGATACCAGTCCAGGCTGTGGAGACACTGGTATTCCTGTATTTTAAAGCACCTGTTTAACTTTATTTTACTTATTGGACCATGCGTTCGGAACAAAGTCTATATCTATCTAAGCCATTATCTTAGCCATTTCTTCAAATTGACAATGGTGCCTTTCCACATCATCTCACTCAATGTAAGCGCCACAGTTCTGATCTGTCATCTACAAAGTTATTTAAATCCATTTCCAGGATGTAGTAAATTCATATTCATTGTAGCTAGTTTAGGAGCAGATCAGACAGACTTCATCCCGTCCTCTGCTCTGCTGTCGTCTGTAGGAAAAGCACTGTTACAGGTAATTGCTTTTCCTTGACTCCACTCTGTGACCCGCTCTCTTCTCTTTAATTTCCTTTAGTATGAAAATGACAGTTCTGCCACAGTCAGATTCAGCGGAAATTAATCTGTATATTGTCAAATGTAAGGTTAATATCTCCTATCTTCTATGTATGATCAAGTCCAGCACAGAGGTCATCGTGCTAAATACACTGGATATTGCTGACCATAGAGGCTTGTCTTGTAAAACAATGTAATAACCAATGCAATCTTTTTTTTTTGGGAAAGGACTTTGCACTGACTCTCAGCAATCAGGTTGTGGGTTTGATCATCAGGCTAGCCAACATATGATCTCTCTGAGTCCTCCCTGTGTTACTCAAGCAAAGTCAGGCATATGTTAAGAAAATTGATGACTCTAAATTGCCCACAGTGAATGAATGTTAAAGAGTTATTAATGGTTGTCGGTCTGTGTAAGCTCTGTGACTAAATGGACTAAATAAGATTGACCCTGTCTAAGGCCCATAGTTCCTGGGATGGGCTCCAGTCACATGCGGTCCTAAATAGGAATAAGTGGACCTGTTCCACAAATTTCATCCAAAAGTCAACTAACGTCTTGTGTTGATATCAATCTCTTCTTGTATAATATAATTTTAGGGTTTGACTTTTAGGTGTCAACATAAAGATTTGCTTGTGGACTGCTTGTGTTATAAATAAAAGTGACCTGATCTATATAGCTAACTTGGATGTGTTTGCTTCATATCCTCGAAACTCTCTCACCTTCCCATTTATTAGCACTGTGTCGGGTCACCTGTCTCCACTGACAGATTAGAGCCTCATTCATCTGTCCCCCCCCACACACATGCACAGTGGTCTGAGAGGCCATCACAAATTAGGCCATCACCGTTTCCTTGCCAACTGGCCCCGTAACCAAGCAACGTGGACCGGTGCGAAGATGTCTTTAGTGCATGCACATAAACACACACGTCGGAAATATGTGTCTGTAAAGCTCTGGACATTGATGTCTTCACTGATGCTCTGATACAACAAGCTATTATATCCCATAAAAGCAGCTATTATTGCAGCTATCAAAGCAGAGAGAAGGGTAAGATCATTTAAGGTACAGTGACTTTACTGTAACAAAACTCCACTTTAGAACAACATGAAGCTCAGACCATCTGTTTGAAGGATGAGATGTGCAAGATCATGATTACTGAAACCTTCAAAATGTATGGTCCACTTTATTAGGTAGACCTGGTTACCTGCATGTAAGCTCAAATAGATACTAGTTCAAGTATCAGTGTCAGAGTAAAAAAGGAAGATGATTTGGGTAACTTTGTGATTTAGAATTCCTAAAAAAGTATTTGCTAAAAAATACTACTACTATATACTATATACTGTGGGCAAAAATGTCATGTTAATGTCAAAGGTCAGGGACTGGTTTAGAAAATACACAAAAGGCCACTTGTTACATCAAGGCCTGCAGAAGACCAAACATGAAGCAACCGCAGCAGACCACACCACTTTATTAGGTACAAGGTCTACCTAATAAAGTGGCCAGCAGGGATACATGCCAGATATAATGTCAGTCTCACACTGTGAGATCTGTTTGTGTTGGAAACCCATGGTATTATTAGCTTTGTCTGTAATGTGTTCACTCACTTCTGTGAATAATACTGTCATCCCGTTAATCTTGCTTGACTAATTGGGGTTTGAAAAACAAGCCTGAAGCCATTTGCGAGCAGCCGAGGATTGATAGCCTAAATAAAAAAGTTTTCAAGCTATATGCTACGTTTGATCAACCTGTCCAATGTCTCTGTAAGCAAATGCTGATGGACATTGAGATCCTACACAAAGTCCACACAGGAGGCCCCAAAGTAAAATAAACAGTATTAAGTACTATGATGAACATGTGCAGGTTTTATGAAACTGTAGTCTTCAGTGTAAAAAAAAAGTAAAATTGTCAAATCAAAATTGCAATCTTGATCTTAATAAAATCATAACATTATATATTTACCATGTTGCCCACTCCTAGCTGAAGACCACACCAGTTATTAGGTAAAAGATGTGCCTAATAATTTGACCAGTGAGTGTGTAAATGTTAGAAAAGAAGCTTTGTGTTTATTCTAATGTATTCATCTTCAGCTCTTTCTACAACATAAGGGCTGGTGTAAACAAAAGCTAAGTAGGGGAGAGACTTCATTAATTAACAAGTGTGCATAATTAGTTACAAAGGCCTGGTTAATAGTTCAGAAGAACTGGGGGCTATAGAGCTCTTCTTTGGGGGACGTTTCTTATATCGAGGGAATTGCATCAGATGTACAAAAAGCCCACAGCGGGTTCTTCCAGCATGTGTTCAAAAAAACACTTTACCCCCTGTCGTTACCAATGAAAGCTTCCACACAAGAGCCACATGTACACAACCAGGTACACAAGCAAACTCTCACGGGGGCGCACAAGGAAAAAGGGTCTTAACACTGCGACACATTAGAGATCCTCAGATGGTGTATCATGTCATGCAGGCGCAGGGCACAAACAGGTCACCGTTGAAACAAAGCAACAGCAGTGACCTTTGACCCCCCGGGCCTCCCATTTACACAATAGGTAGACCTTGTCAGCTAACAGCAAGCCCAAGGATTTAGTGAGAAAAACATTTTGTATTTGATAACCATGTTGAATAACAATATGGATATACTTTGGGATATTTTGATACAAGTTCAATTATGCAAAAATAGTTCCTTTATTTACCTGTGTTTACTAAAATTGCCTGGACTGGACAGGACCAAAGGAAATCATGACCAAAATTTGACCTGAATATTATTTAGTCACAACACATTTTTCATTCAAGGCTCTAAGAAACTTGATGATTTGAACTGTAAAGCTATGTCAGCCCTAAAGCATATACAGTTTTTTCAAGGCAAACCTGCTAGTTCAAACCAAAAAAACAAAAACAAAAACAAACATAGAGGCTATTTTTGGAAACTGAGGATCTACAAAAATGATCACAATATCTAGGGTTTACAGAGAATAGCATGGGGCACGGACAGGTCAGCGTTCAGACAAAGTAACATTACCCTGACCTTAGTCACCGCGCCACCCATTTACACCGAGATGAGAGCCCCTGATGACCACCGAGTCAGACCCCTAAATCAAACATCCACATCGAGACGTACTCCACATAATGAGCGTCGCACAAAAAGAGGGAGAAACATTTGTTCAACGAGCTGTCTGTCTCTTCTATTCACTCTGCCGTTCCCCTTTGGGCCTGCCTTTAGGTCAGCTAACCCCCGCCCAACCGCCGAAACCCAGCAGCAGCACCATTCACAGGAGAGATTTATGATCTTTAATAGCGGGCAAATGGACCACGGCTAGGGTCTGCTGCGCCAGAGGGGAGGGTCTAGACGTAGAAGGGAGAGTGGGTACCGTCGTAAAGATTTTCAAGGTTGCCGTCTGCCTGTCAACAACTAACACAAGGATATGGATGTGTGAAAGAATAGGCTATTTAAAAGTAATGGTGTCAAATGCCTACTGTCACCGCTGACATTTCACTTTCTCAGTCAAGGCGAGAACATGGCTCCCGGGAGTTTTTCTTAATCTGCTAAAATCGGGCCCTAAGCCAGTCAAATGCAGTGGTGCCGCTCGCCCTCTGTTTCATAATCCTATTCCCCAAATCCTCAAGGGTCAGTGAGCAAGCGGAGGTCCCCACTTGGTCCATACCAACAATCCGGCTCTCTCTTTTACAGTCAGAATAATGGGGTTTTCTCAAGCTGTGAAGGGTGGAAGAAAGAAAGCAGATTTCAAAAAGACAGGGCTAAACTACCAAATGACTCACAGACATGTTTGTGGTAAATGTTTAATCAGACTTTTGCCTAGTGTCTCGCTCATTTTGGGGAAGAAGCTAAAGATCAGACCAAGCACAGCTGCATGAAAGTAATTAATCAAAATCAAATATTTATATTGAAATAAAGACCTTTTTAATAAACCTCCTTATGTGTGTTACCTTCTTTGGAGTTACTGGGTTTTGATTTTTGACTACTGGAGATAATTTTGCACCAGAAAAATAGCATTACATAAGTTTTCAGTTTCAGTTTTCAGCAGACATACGATAGTGGCAGCCAAAAATACAACTACTCTCCAGCCACAGGAGGTCAAATATATATGGTTTACTAAAGATGACGTACAATGACTTTTTGGCTCAATCAACAAAAGATTTACCTCTGAACTAGAGGATGACTGGGTGGTTAAAAGTCAGCACATGTGTTACTGAGAGATGTGGCCAGAGCTTTTCAACAACAACAACAAACTTTACTTTGATTGACCACTTCATGAGCCTCTGAAAACATATGTATCATAAACAAGCCTGGATGGACAGACAAGTAAGAGACTGCTTTTAAACTGTGTCTGCCCCTAAACTGCTGAGGAGACTTCCATGACAAAGTGACGGTGAAATCAGTGTTACCATGTGAAAACACTCCCTGTATCCCTGTTTTTGCACTTCCAGCTTGGGTGATATTGCTTAAAGGAGAGCGCTATTTATAACGATTATGTGTGATTAGAGACACAAGGGCACACCAAGTTTCAACTACTGCATTTGAAGGTGACATGCTATCACCTTAAGTACTAAATAACCTCATTTTCACCATCTCACTTCAGACTTGTGGGTTATGTCCCCCATATATTTTTTGTGAGCCCTTCAGCAGTTGGGAGCTGGCAGCGGTGGCATGTAAGACGACCTGCGGGGGAGAGGACACAAAGAGCAGATCACAGTGAAAGCTAAGCACGGTCACTCGCTCAACCTTGGGCATCTGCTGAGCCAGGCCCGGTTGCTATGACGATGGAAATGCAGCTGCCCATAGACCCTTTCAAAGTTTGTAAACAGAAAGTTCCAAATTCACGGAATGGAGGCAAGACCATAATACATTTTCAATAGAGAAACTAGGCCCACGACAGCAAGGTGTATATCGGCCACTGCTATGGCACACACGGGCACCTTAATCAGACATTGTGTGATTTCTAAGGGTTTTTATATTGTTAACGAGCAATGAAGAGGCCTCGTGAGTTATATCGACGACGAAATATCACAAATTAAGATGATTTTCATCAATTACAACTACAGTCCATTTTTGTCTCATAGGGTAAACGCTCTGTCCATTGAGCCACAAAGCTGATTTTTCCTAAAACAGTAAAAATGACTAAAGTTATTATCTCACAATTATAATCCTTTGTCAAATATATGGATTCGGAGCTAGACTACAAGCAGGTTAATAATACATTTTTTAGTCCATCCATCCATTTTCTTCCGCTTGTCCGAAAACGGGTCGCGGAGGCAGCAGTCTAAGCAGGGAAATCCCGCCTTCGACCACCGCCCGATCCACACTGCACCATGGTACCTCCCGCGGGTGGTGGGTCCAGGGGAGGGCCTGACAGCGTGTGCACGGGCGGGGACTCGAACCACCGACCCTCTGGTTGAAGGGTGAGCAGCTACCCACTGCACCACCGCTGCGGCACATTTTTTGGTCAATTTCCTAAAAATGTCAAACCTTGTTATAGGCTATCTGTACTTTTTGAGCTATCTGTACTTTTTGAGCTAGAAACATTCTTTAAGCATAAAAAAGATCTTATTCTGAAAGGCAATGTTGCAATGCTGGGTTGACTAAACCTCCATTTAACATGACATTTCTACTGCAAATATTACTTTCTCAAAAATCTCCACTCTGGGAGAAGATTATGTTCCCTCACTTACTTCTGAGGCTTCTTAATACAGAAACTGGGACAGCCACAAAGACTGGGGAGAAGCCGCTTACGCACTTACAAAGTCTTCCAGCAGGCGGGACATTAAATAGGGGCTCCTTTGGGAACAGTGATAATCAGAGTCTATGACAGTCCCGCACATGAAGACACCTGTTTTGTGCCTCAGGGATGTTGATGTTCCCTTAAACAGAGTGTCAGACAAGGATCTTTTCTGATGATGTAGCACACAGTGATTCAGAAACGTCTTTCATGGGGCAGGAAATCATCATCTGTGAGGTTTCGTTTGTGTTCGTAATAGTCACAGAAAGGGTCTATTCAAGGACTGCCCATGACTGCTTGCACATCAAATCCACCAAAAAAAGAGTGTTTTTGAGTACATCTAGGTAAAGGTAATCAAATCGAAATCGCAATTGTAAAGGTCACAAAAAAAATGTAAAACCCTGCTTACATAGGCTTCACCTCCACAAACATGTGATTCTTGTGGAAGTTTAACAGTTGATATGTTAGGCTTCCAGATATCACAATCCCAATATTTGTCATAAAAATTGCAATTATAATGTTTTTGTAATTGTGCAGGCCTACTTCAAATCGATGGAAACCTCCACATACCTGTTTCTTGCCACAAAATATAAATTCCATACATGGCTACTACTGAGTACAGGTCAAGGGTTTTATTTTAGGTGCTCACATGAATACAGATATAAAGTGTGTTATGTGTAACTTGAAGAAAGCCTTTGTTTGTGTTTCAATGGTGTGTTAAATAGTTTGCAGCTTCCTATTTCAGCCTGTCACTGTGTTCCTCCAGGGATCAAAGACAGCGCGGAGGCCAGTCATTCCTTATGGCTGACACGGTTATACCTTCCCACAGGTTATAGTTTCAGAGCTGTTGATAGAGTAGCTTGCTTTTATGACCCGATGCATCCTCACCTGGGGCAGTGTGACTTGGGAAGTGGGACTTGGTTGTATTGCTACTTAGTTTTATGCAGAGGAAATATACAAAGCTTGATACAGACATATTTGTGGACACATTCTTTGGATTTCAGGTCCAGCAGGCCTGGCAGGTGCACTGTTGATACACGCACAATAACCCAGTGTTTGCTCTGCCCACCTGTTTGCATGCATTTTAGACACATCCAAGGGCATAGAATCAGGCAGTCAAGCCAAGTGCGACTGAACATGGGGCCCAGGAGATGGAGGGGTCCACTGAGGTGTTTATGATTACATTAGCTCTCGCCTAGGCATACACCAGGACTCAATCAGGTCTAGGCCAGGTCTAAACCAGGTCTAAACCAGGACTCAATCAGGTCTAGGCCAGGTCTAAACCAGGTCTAAACCAGGACTCAATCAGGTCTAGGCCAGGTGTAAACCAGGTCTAAACCAGGACTCAATCAGGTCTAGGCCAAGTCTAAACCAGGACTCAATCAGGTCTAGGCCAGGTGTAAACCAGGACTCAATCAGGTCTAGGTCAAACTCAGCACAAAAGCAGAACTAACCGGACTAAATCAGATGTAAATCAGGTCAAACCCATGACTGAAACAGGTTAAAACCCGGGACTAAACCAAGAATAAAAACCTGCATTGGGGTCGGTGGTCACAACCTTACACCATTATTACATCATTATTTTCTGAACAACAATAGTTAGTTGTTAGGTAGACAGATGGCAGTTTGACCACAGACGATCACTCACTCAAGTACCAGCACAGATGTACTCTTTGCTGAACACCACCTACACTGTCAGCGCCTGGACTTGTTTACTGTGTGTTTTTATGTTGTCTCAGTATGTGCTCAGCTATCCGTGAAGTGATGTTCTAACTGTACAAACTGTCTCCTGGTTTGACTGTTCTCTGCTCCTTAGAGAGATGCTGTGTAGAGTGCACTGTAAATGTAAAATCAGCCGCTTGGATGGTGTTAAAGGGGAACTATGCAATTTTTTTCTTATTAAGGGCCATAATGAGTTGTTGTGGGGTGAATGAAGCTTCCTTGCAAGGATGAATGTCCCTGGAAGTCTAGGGTCACGCCAAAATCACAAATTGCTTTTAAACAGGCTTATACAGAGATAATTAAGAAGTGATGCAGATCTGGTGTTTTTGTGGTTAACCAGTAGCTTTATGATAAAAGCACAGTACCCCTTTAAGTTATAATTGCTAGATGTATTGAGCTATGGTGAACCGAACTTCTACGTCTTAAAGATCTGCTGCTAACATCTTAATGGGTGGGGTTAGGGGTCAGAGGGTCAGCATGGAAGGTTAATCCCCATTTTGTCACAACTTATAGATGGCCATAATAATATATATAGCCTTTCTGAAAATGGCACAGTAATGTCAGTATCATCCCAGCTAGGTTATGTAGACCGTGTGCCTAATAAAGTGGAGTCTGGCGTGGTCTTCTGCAACAGTCTGCTTAGGGAACAGCTGACTTTAGTTGGAACTAGTTTAGTCAATCTCTTCTGAGCTCTTGCATTTTTGCTCATAGAACCGCCCGCCACTTACTGGATCTTTCCTTTCTCATTTGCTGTTTACCATTGCAAGTTGTTGAACCAGTCTACCTAAAAAAATGACCAGTAAGTGTATGTGTCAACGACAATGGACAGACTTAATACTGGCAGATGTGACCTGTATTGATAAAAGAGAGATGTGAATATGAGTTTATGGTCTACTCTCATATAAATCAGATAGACGTGTGGACACCGATGAACTGTAAACACAGCTAATGGACTGAGACGAGACGCAGGAGAACTAAAGCGGTATCATCCTCCGCACTCACACTGACTACTGGAACAAAAGACTTCAGATATTGGTAATATAAACTAAAGCAGCACAAAAACATGACATCTGATCATTAAGTGGAAATTATATTGTTCTACAGACAGGACTATTTAAGGCTATTTTGACATAAGAATATAAACTAATCAAATCTAAGCTAGACCTAAATCTGGACCTATCTAAAGAATCCACACTAAATTGGTTGAAGGCTCTTATGGGATATGACTGTAATACAAACATAGCTTTTAGTGGTAATATAATCTGTGTCCTAAGACAACCTGTAACAAATATGGCGGCCACCTCCATGTACAAACCAGCTTGAAGTTTAGAAGTGATTTATTAAACTGACGTGTGATTCTTATCCTGTTTATAGATCCAAAAGACAAAGATCTGCTACTATTTTTACCTCCGCTGCATCAGCCTAGACGGTGTCTTCATGCTCTGCCAAGTGAAGCTGTGCTTTTATTAAGTACGTCTATTTCCAGCTGAGCAGAGAGAGAGCGCACCGAGGAGCGGAGGAGATGAGCTGTGATTATTCTTCTTCTTCAATATAAATGTTTGCAGTAGGTCTGTGTGGTTTGATGATTCAATACTATTATAATTGCTAAATCAAAGTGCTATTGGTGTTCAATCAGATCAATAAGAGTTGGCCAGTGTCACTGACAGCCACAGGGTGAGATGAGCAGGTCAGCAGAGCGTGACCCCACCATCTGTGCATGTGTCAGTGTCAATTAGGCTGACAAGCACGTCTGCATGCTAAAATAATAGAAAAAAATATCATCTATGGAGCAACTTTCAGAGCAAGGAGGAGGATCTAACCCCATTAATAGACTTTAACCCTACTAATAGACTTTAACCCCACTAATAGACTATACGAGACAATGCCACAGCCAATTAGTGGTAAAATGTTTACTTAATGTCATTGTATTGTTTGTTGCCAATGTTTGTAGGCAACATATGGCCCATCAGAACATGATGTGCATTATTATACAACCACCTGTGTCTTATGCAGCCCCATACACAACAAACTGTGTTGAACTATGTATTCTGACAACTTTTCATCAGAGTAACAGAGCTTCTTCCGTGGTATGAGCATAAGGACATTTGTCAGCCATCACTCCCCAGGTGTATCACCTGTCTCCAGTTAATCACTGTTCCTCCCTTGGACCACTTTGATAGATACTAACCACTTCAGACTGGGGAGATGCTCTGCAATTGTCTATCGCTCCCAATTTGGCCATCGTCAAATGCGCTAACATCCTTATTCACATATTATTATTATTATTATATCTACTGCATCAACTTTGCCAACATTTTCACTTCCTGACTGCATATTAGCCCTTGATACATTTAGAAAACATCAAGCTAAATATTAAGCTACATTAAGCTAAATAAAAAAACAATCATTCAACTATAGCGCCAAATGTAAAGTTAAAATCAATCTTTATGTGATGTCTCTATCATAATGTATTAAAGATACAACCATCATTTACCGGTTGTATAATTCAATAGTTTTAGATACAAATCATTGAGCAGATGTTGGACGGTCTTTGATGTGATTCTCTGTTTCTGTAATGTCATGACATCATTGAATTTATTGAAGGTAACAATGTCAAGACATGATGTGACATGCTCTTTCTACAGTTCCCTCAGATGTGAAGAATACTTTTACATGGTTTATAGGGAATTACAACAAACGTGATACAGAGAAGGCAACAGCTGTGCACAAACTGTAAGCTTGAAATAACAGAATCCTCATGTCTCTAGTTTGCGTCTGCTCAAATGGAAACAGGTGGCACTGTTTTAATTACATTTGGGCTACATTTTAATACTAAATAGTGTGGATTTTGTGATGTTAGCCTGACTATAGTACTGACAATGATCAGTGTGTAAAGCATTCTTGAGTAATGACAATACTTTCTCTGGTGCCTTTAATAGCAGGTTGCAGGCTCATGACACACTTTTATACTCTCTTGATGCCACCAAGCAAGAAAATGAACACTTTGATGGAAGGTATGCAGCCATGTGAAAGTGTTTAATCACTAAGCTCCAGTCGGCGCGTGCCTCGAGCGTTTAAAACACTGATGTTAACACACACAGAGTCAAACAAATGCAGTCGTTCTGAGACACATTTCGTCTGAGGGCCACATGTGACAAGAATATTCAGTCATGGGGTACAGTTAAGCATATTTCAACAATATTAAAACATACATTGTTAAGGGCAGCTTGAGTCTCTCTAAGTCTGACAATTTGTGTAATATCATACACAATGCTACTGTCATAATTAAGACTGCATTTGCCTAGTTTTTAGTTTAGAATTCATCTTATCTCTGCTTATAAAATTGCTTACGGTGTCATGGGGTCATTTGAGAAACTTCATTTCTTCCTGACATCTTCTCGCGGATCACTTCTCAGGGACGACACTGCTTGACCCAATTGTGACCATACTGGACCAAGACTCAAAGAAGAACTTGGGCAGAGCAGTTCACCTCCAATATATCGGCCTAACCTGTTGTTCAAAAAGAATAACTCATATTTAGGTTTAGAAACTGTTTAGGGTAACAATATTATTATTATATTATTGCTTATGAAATATATTTAAAGCAGTTATTATATCGGCGAAAACAGCGTGTAGGTGTTTGTCCGCGTCCGCGTCCGCAGATCCTAGCTGTGAACGCGATAACTCAAAAAGGAATTGCCGGATCAGTTTCAACATACCATAAAGACGCCGAACTGTATCGATTTGGGTACTTCTTCGATGAATATTAATTAAGTAATTAATTAATAACGGGCCAAAACTGTGAACGCAATAACTCAAAAAGTCTTTGCTG